>VZTA01005518.1:94566-166516 GCA_013398855.1 Mohoua ochrocephala | reverse complement strand
CGGCCCGGCCCCACCTGGGCGCCGGGCCCGTTCCCTCCCTCCTCCGCCCGCACCTGCCCGACGGGAGGGACCCACTCCCCGCCGCAGCCTGGCGGCTCTGCCCTGTGTCCTAGCCGGGGCAGGGCGGCTCGGGCGCACCTGTTCGGGGCAGGGTGGCTGGGGCGCACCTGGCCCTGCCCGGGATGGTCCCGGGTGCCGCGCTTGGCAAAGAACGGGCTGTACAGCAAAGAGCGGTCAGCACCGGCCCCTTCACGCTCCGGCAATAGTTTACAAACATCAAACGCCAAGGGCAAGGGGAAAAGCGTGTGTACTGTTCTAATCCCTCGCTGGTAGCACCTCTGAAGAAATGTTGCCATTTATCGGACATAGGCTCTGTCGGCTGATACAAAACGGGAGAGGAGAGTGTACCCCAGCCAATTAATAAACCTTCTCGAGTAACACGTCGTCTCTGTAGCAATCCCCCCACTTCTGGGCCCAACCAAGATGGGCTTTGAATAAAAGATGTCGATCTTGGGCTCCCCGCTTCCAAACACATACATTAGCGCGATCAAGACCTACTCGGGAAGGCTTTACCTGCTGCTGTAATAACACAGGATTAAGGAGCGGAATTGCTGCCTGATGATACAATGTGACAAAGAAAGTTTTACCTGCACACGTTTTGGGAGGAAATTTCTAATGACCGATGGAGCAGAAGTTGCTCTCTTGCATTAAATAAGTAACACTGAAAATGTGTATTCCAGCTCTTGCTTCCTCTCTAACGTGCTGTTTATTAGAGGGGGACAAGTCAAAGACCATTTCAATACTTGCTCCTGCACTACCTCTGCTTGCCACACACCCTCCCCCCAGCACACACACACACGCACCGAGGAAAGCAGAAACATCCTGGCTCCTTTGAAAAAATAATCCTAATTCAGGGGAAAGACGAATTTTGAAGGGGTCAGGTTCTCCTTCCCTGCACCTGGCATAGTCATTTACAAGTATGTAGCCTTCTAAATGGGAACAAAATGCCACCTCCGGTGACTGGAAAATTTTAAGTTAGTTGCATTAATCACGTACTTTACACTTTGCAGATGGAGAGCAGCAACCAGGTGCAGGGCAGTAGAGAATTGGGCCGGATTTCAGTTGCACAGTTACTTAATGGTAATGTAACACCAAATGCACCTTCTAAAAATGAATAGCCATCAGTACTTGTTGAGACACATTGACTCACACACACTATATTCTGAGAAATACAAAAAATGGAGCTTCACATCCTTTCCCACAAGGAAAAGGATTCTGTAAATTATGTGTTTTCTGGTTCAGCGAGGGCCAAGGGGGGGTCAGCACTGCATAGCTACAAGATGTCTGATCTTCCAGCAAAGGAAAGGTAAGGTCTAGCAGACAGGTGAGGCAACTCATGGGGAAAAAAGTTTAACATGTGGGACCATTTCTGCCCAAGGTTTAAAGCAAATCCCAGGTGTCCACTGACCATCCACAGAAAAGTGGCTTTGTGTGAATTTCCTGAGCAGCAGTGAAAGCCCTTGAGACTAAGCAACAGCCACTGCTGCCTGTAATTATTTGAGGAAGTGAAAGATGGTGACTCATGGCTCAGAGGGCAGCAGGAGCACAGCTATGACACCAATGCACAGCCCTGGATTAGGAGGTGGATAGTCACAAGAACGTGTTACTTCGCACAGACATATTACATCACTTGTAATAATGGATCAAGTGTGTTTTACTAGGCACTACTATTTCTGCACTTAATACATCCAGTGTATAAGTTGGCATTCAGTCTCAGCATGGGGTCCTAAAACTCTGCAAATATTTTCTCCATTCATTTTAACAGTCTTCATCCCTATGTCTGCTTCTTGTCAAGGTTTTTTTCTCTTTTTCTGTCATACCCCAGTGTTTGGCTTGGCATGATCTGTTGTGGCAGAAGCACTGACCCCTCACCGCCAGCTGGTCCCTGCCTTACCACAAAGCACTAGCACAGGCTCACTCAGAGGTTGTCCCACAGGGAAATAAATGGGTGAGTGTGAGCAAGCACAGACTGACAGACGTTCATGGACTCTCTTATTCAAGAAATCGACATAAGCAGTTTTCTGGCCAAGCCTTACAGTATTTCTGGAGCACTGCCATAAGAGAGAAAGAAGAGTGGCCGGTCCAAACAACACAGTTTTAGGGTCTGGCTTTGGCAGTAGAACTGAACAAGTGCTAGCAGCTAAACAAGTTCCTATTCTCCTAATATGGAACATAGTTATGCACATGGAGAAACGAGAGCTGTAGGTTTTTTCCCCTTGGCTAGAGACATATTCTGTATTTGTGTATCTGTCAGCTAATAGAGATTTTGTTGATAATATTGGCAAAACACTGACTTTCCTGTTGCTGACTTCCTATGTATTAAATATCTATGATTTTAGATTAAAACTGTTGATTTTTTTTGGAGTATCTATGCCATGGATGTTAATAAGAGCTCGTGAAAAAAACCCTCCTGGCTAATAATTTCAGCTGAGATGAATATGCTTACTGCATCTCCCAATACAATTAAACAATCCCCACCTCTTACAATGCCTTTTTGGGGTTTCCAGTTGTAGCAGTCTGCATGCTAAAACCGAAAGCCTGATCTAACTGCTGTTCTAACTTGCATAAGGATAAATCAGAAGCAGCTCTCTGGTCTAAATGAACTCACCCCCAGAATATTCCATTTTTAGGAGCAGATCAAGAAAGGCACAGGCAGAACCCAGAAAAAAGAAAGGGATCATAAAGTAGAAAAGTGATGGAGCCAGGCACGCACAGGATACTGTGCCCCCAAATAGTTCAGCATCAAATAACAAAACCAGCAATGATTTCATTGCTTTAAGAGCTTATTTAACCATAGAGTTACACAGCAGCAAGGAAACATATCTAAGAATAAAAGATGCCAATCTGCCTATTAGTCTGACTAAGGCCTTTCATTGGTTTGTGCCTGAATCTAATTCTGTGACCTGAAATTTAATCTTTGGAGAATTAATTTCCTGAATTGTAATCTTCTGAAAATTAATATATAATCAACTCTTTATTATCAGGGAAAAGAAGCAGTTGAAAAAAAAATTATAGATGGAAAACCTAGATAATGTGAATATCTCAGGGCCAAGGTTGGCCTGGCCGTACGTGTTGTGCCCTGATGTAAATGCCCTGCTCACTTAAGCTGCAATGAGCAGCACCAGTTTAGGTACCACTGCGTGTCTGACATGGTTTATTCCCAAAGTGGGCAAGGCACCCAGACATGGTGGATAATAAACTCTGTTTTTACTGTTACTGCTGTGCACAGGTATTTTAATTCATGTGATCTAGATAGTGTTGTGATGGTTCTGCAGCAGCAATAGTCATTAAAATACAAACATGATTTCATATAGAATGAGATGTCGTCTCTGAAATAGGACTGAAGTAACATAAGTATCCAGTTGCAGGAATAAAAGACTTCATCTAGGAAGAATGGCAACATCGTACTCCTCGACACACTGCGGAGAGAGGCAGGAAAGCACTCTCTTACTCGACTTCCAAAACTAATGAAGGAAAATTCAGGGGGAAAAAAAAGGAAAACACTTCAGTCCAGTCAGTTTATGGTTATTAATGTATTAGGTTTTCCCAGGTGACACTGAACCCTGTTTCTGGAGCTTGCTGTACATGTTTTCTTGTTCTCTCCAATAATTGTTTGGATAGAGAAGCTGAAGGCTGAAGCAGAAATTTCCAGTGCTTGGATATGTGAAATCTGCCGTCTGGGTAAGTCTCTATTTACTTCTATCAGCTTCTCCTGAAGAATATTTCAGTCAGCACCACTTCTGACTTTTTTCTTTTCAGTGATTTTCTTTTCTCTGGATGTGAATGGCAACAGGTGGCCACAACTGGTAGGTTCTTTTGCAGTTACTCTGGCTTTGCATTTTCCTGCACCTGTGTGGGCTCTGCTGCTCATGACTGCATGTCATTGAAACGGTGGTGTTCAGAAATACTCAGGGTACATTTAAAAAGGACCAGGTAACATTTAGCTCAAGCCAGCAAGTTGCTTTTTATGCAATCAAACAAAATTTTCTGACATTTGAAAGCACCAGAAAGTTTCCTAATCGTTTGAAAGGAAAATACAGGACAGATTTAGTCCTTTAGAATTATTTGGTTATAGAGCAGATGTTTTTATAGGAGAACAGAATCGCCTGATGAATTTGACTAAACGCATTAGGTTAGAAGCAAAATAATCACCCCATGAACAATCAGAAAATGAAGCTTATGCATGATTCACTAAGAGATACAGCCTGGTTCCAGACCTCTGAAAGGTGAAAGACAAAACTCAGGAGCTGGACTGACTGCTGCAGCGTGCAGATCATGTGCTTTCAAGAGTCAAGCAGATCAAGATGCAAAAGGATAACCTTTGGAGATAAGCTATCAGACACTCAGCCATGGATAGCTTTCAAATATGCTGGGACAGCCAGCTAATGAAAGGCAAACACTGCAGAATTTTAAGCCTGATGCAGAACAATGTGGAATAAACTAATGATGTCTTTTTGCAGGTACTGTGAGAAGCTGTGTACTCCCTCAGCACCCCAAGCCAGTGACAATATAATCCTCAATTCGCATATTATAAATTTAGAGAATATTGGAATGTGCAATTGATCATACCTAGGAGGAATACACTGTCTTTGATCCCAGAATACTGGCTTATGTCATTAATGGCTTGTATCGTGCTCTTTTCTAGCTGCAGAAATGGCAAATGTTTACTATTTTAACTATATTAGCTAACTTCTTAAAGAACAGCAGAATGTAAAACAGTAAAAAATGAATGTTAAACTACTCTGAGGGAAAAACAGGCTTTTTAAAAAATTCTTGATGTTACTTTCAGCTCTTCAGATAACTGAAATATGCATGTTAATAACCTGACTTATCTTTCCATGCCTTCACTACTACATACTTCCATTCATATCATGGCATAACTGGTCTGCTTCTAGTTATCCTCACTTCTGTTTCTCATCCTTCATGGCCCTCTAAGCACAAGAGAATTAACAATAATTCCTTATTTATTTGTTTACCCCACTCCTTTCTAATGCATGCATGGGGAGTGTTTCCTCTCATCACCAAAGTGGTAGGTAATAACTAGTACATCTTCACTATTAATAAAAATAGGCATAATTAATATATTTAGTATAGATTTTACTTCAGTAATTTTTAATTTTAAAGATACTATATTAGAAGTAATATCTGGGCCTTAAAAAGCTTAATTTGTCAAGCCTTTAAATACCAACTCTTCTTCATGTACATGCAAGTTCTAAGGATATTTGCATAGTTGGAGGCAAAGTCTAAACTTAATGGTTTCTTTACCCATGGTAAAACGCTGATTTTTGCATAACTGCTGAGTACCATTTGATAGTGATAAATACTACTGACACACAAGGACAAACTGGGCATAAATTAGATTACAAAGTAAGGTCTTTTTATATTTTATAAGAAGATAAGTGATTTCTGAAAGTCTGTCCAAGTAGAACAGCACCAAAGACTGCACAATTGATGCCCCTATAACTGATGTTTGGTTATAGTGAGGATACGGTGATCTGGTCTATGGCAAACGGATCCATTCCTGGGACCTCTCACTTGTGAAAGATGTTCTGCAGGACTGAATTTTTGACAGGCCACTTGTGAGAGCCCCGTCTGCTGGCGTGAGCTGCCGAGGTGCCCTGACTCTGGGAGGCTGCGGAGCTCGCGCAGAGCCAAGGCCAGGGCTGCACTGCCTCCTGACGGAGCGAGGCAGGGCTCCTTCCCCCTTGTCCGCTGACAAATTGCACAGCTGTGGTGTTACATGTCAGCACTTGCAGTGCGGATCTCCGGAGACAAACCAGGAATGTTCTGCATGCCAGACAGTGGCGCTGAGCCATTACATTGAGACAACCTTCTTGAGGGAACCGTGGGCCCTGAGTGAACAAGAGCAGGGAATCCACTGACGTTCTGACCTGCAGCCATGTAACCAGAGGCAGTCTAGCGCAGCGAGGCCAGCTCTACAGTTGAAAGAAAAGAAATCTTGCAAAAGTGTGCCAAACCCATGTAGCATTTGCTGCATATACACTGCAGTGGTTTCAAACAACTCTCATGGCATTTAGATAAGGTAGGTGAGACTATGTGTCTCTGAAGTCTGAGGTATGCTTTCATCAACATTCATGGTCAGCCCGAAGTTATTTGATGATGTTTATCATAATCTGGAACACTTCCAGTGGAAAACATGATCTTGCTGATCTGGAATCTAACTTAGCTCCTGCAATCCATATATTAGGGGCAACAGTCAACAGAGAAATGCACATTGACATTTAATGCAGAGAAGCAAAGGACTCTGAAGTTACCTGAAATGATCTGCTCACCTGGTGAGGTCATCTTCTAAAATTAGCCTTTCCATTTAGAACCTACAGCTCTTGCTTGTTTCATTGAACTACCACAGCTGCTAACCTTTCACCTGCTCCTTCCCGTTAGAAAATCTACAAGGACTTTTACAGTCATTTCCCTCTTGGGAAGCTAAAGAATATACAATATATAGGATTGTAAAATAAATTTTATAAATAATTATCATAGAGACTGAAAAATGAAACAGCAGTACTGAAAGATCATTATGGAGGGAAAAAACCCCAAAATGTTATTGTAACCATGGAGGAAAAAATGTAACTGTTATTACTGTGATGTCAAATTAGTTTATTGAAATGTGCCACCTAGGATAGGGAAATAATAAGAATAAAAACCATTTTGACTTGAGCTCTGGAGGGCTTCTCGTTTCTTACTTCCAACTTTAGTAGCGAGTTTACCTCTTTCTTTATCAGCATCTTGTGAGGAAGGGCATAGAAAATAAACAGCAAAGACAAATATTGGGGTAAAAAGAAACATGAATTAAAGAGAAATAACTCACGGTCACAGGTGAGACAGCCAAAGCTCCACCATCTCAGAAAATAATCTTAAAAGAGAACTAGTAGCATACTGTAGATGAGGCCACAAGAAGATGAATGCATAGCTTCTTGGAAACCTTCACTCACAGCTGGTATGAGTAGCCTGCTGTCAAACTAGAAAGGCGTATAATTTGGAAATCTGGAAGGGTTAATTCCTTTCCCTATGTTGTTATTCAGCGGTCTGGGTAACAGAACAGATCACACGTCTGAAATGTGCATGTGGGGTAAAGTGCTATAGGCAAATTGGAGCAGAGAAAGAGTTTTCAGAATGATTTGGAGAAATCAGAGAAACTGTGAAAAACACGGGATTCAGCTGAGGAAGGACAGGTGTTAAGTCCTGTACTTAGGAAGGGAAAATATTGTCTGGAAAAGTACAGGATGGGGAATGACTAGACAGAAAACAGTTGTTCTGAACAAGACTTGGGGAGTATTACAGAGGATCACAGCTGAACGTGAGTCAACAATATCATGCAAGGAAGGCATCCATCAACCTAAGCTATATAAATAGGAGTTTTGTCTGACGTAATTCCCTTATTTTTCTTGGTGGTGATGAGGCCTCGGTAAGAACACTACATCCAGTCTGGCAGCGATACTTTCAGTAGGAAATGGATTGAGAAATTCAGAAGAAAGGATAGGACTAACCAAAAGCCTACAAAGGAAGAGCCACAAAAAAAAGGGTGATGGAAAGGGCACTGTTCAGTCTAGAAATGAGAAGACTGAAAGCAGAAAATAACCTTTAAAGAGAATGGAATAAATTTATTTTGATACCCGGGGTGAAGAAGATAGAGGAGAGTGGACTTGAATCGCAGCAAGAGAAGTTCAGATTAAACCTGCTAATTGCAAATAAGAGAATATATCAAATTTTGAAACACCTGACCCTAGCAGTTTTAAAAATAGGTTGCACAAAATATCTGTCAGGAATGAGTTAAACATGATACAACTCTGGGTCAAGAGGAAGGATTAGATGCTCCTAGGTGTCCCATTATCCATGATTATTGGAGCAAACGAACTTTGGAATGGCAATGAAAAATGAAAAATCCCTTGGAAAGCAAGAAGTGCTGAAGTTGATATAACCTACGTAGTTCGCAGGTCCAGCAGGTCTTCACAGTCCTTACAGGTCCAGGGTTCAGGTGCCTTGAAGATGGCCAACAATTTATATTAATATAAAGCATGACCATGCATCTAAAGAGGGTCTTGAAAGTGATACAGTCAAAGTAGGGAAGAAGAAAAGGCTGTTTTCTTAGGGAGAGAGACAGAAGCAGAGATCACACCAACATTTTGAATGTTTCTATTTGTACCTAGTGAGAAGGGAAGTCATAGAGTGTCTCTAAGAAATGCATCACTCTCCCAGACACAGAAGCCATTGCAAACACAGGCCCTGAACGGAAAACAAGATTTCACACATGGAGTGTGCCTTAAATTCAGCCCCATCCAGGAAACCCTGAACCAGAGCCTAAGGACATCTTAGTTTAACTGATGCCTAAGTCCTAGTTATTAAATATTTTGGCTGGCTAATAGGCAGTTTAAGTAAGAGTCTTGAAGAAGACGTGACTCCACATACAGAATATAAAATAAATGTGATCATATGAGAATACTTTGCATTTAAAGAATCCTGTCTGAAAAGCTTTAATGCCCTCATAAACCCAGCCCCTTTTCCCTCCACTGTTAAACAAGATGTGTGATGAAACTGTGGCTAGCAATCCCAGGGTGAAAGAAGCGGCATAAACGCCACCCATCAGTCACAGTCCACAAAGCTTTTACTTGGACTGCCCTTGGCTGTGATAGCCCGTCGTTACTAATCTTCCAAACATTACACACGTACAATCTGGAATGCAAGGACTACCATGCAGTCTGCAAACAGACCAAAGCAAAGCCATTTGATTACTTCACGCTTGGGATACAAGGAAAAACAAAAAAGGCTTCAGTCAGGAAAAGGCTAAAGCCTAAAGGCTACCTAAAATCACATATGAAATTAATTCTGATTTCTGGAAATGCTCAGTTATGAAACTGGGAAACCTCACAGTGGTCTCCTTGAACCAAAGAACACATAATCCATTTGTGAAAGCTCCCTTAACTTTGGTAGTTCACAGAGAAATCAATTAGGTTGTAGTTACAAATATATAGACTATTCCATTATTTTTTTTCTTTAACAGGGCACCTTCAGGACAAAAAGCTATAAAAAAGAAAAAGAAGCTTTTAAAGTCATACCTTTCCTCTTCATTTTTTCCCCTTTCCATTTGTTTTTTCATAGAGAACTTGACATTTCACAGCTTTTTCCAGTAAGCTGATCAATTGCCAAAAAATATGTAGCCTCAGGCAAACTTTGTCAATCAGCTCATGTTGAACGCATCCCAGGAGAAAGGTAATACTCCTGAAAGAATGATATAATTCATCTTGATTTTTCTCACAGGCACACTTGGGTCCTTATCCTCGTTTCAAGAGACACTAAAACTGTAAGCATGGTTACAGACATTACAAGTGAGGTCACATGTTTCCAAGAAGCAAGAAAACTTCTCAGGACCCCCGTGATAAAACAAAAAGCCCAGTGATAAGGACAGGCAGGAGGAAGGTAAGACAGAACCCAAAGGGAAAAATTAAACCTGAATAGTTCCAGTTTAATGAAATTCTAGGTAATTAAAAATAAGTTCTTAGTGAAGAGAAATGTCAGGAAAGTGTTTTGGGTCGAGCTTAAACAAAATGGAATTTGGACAACGACCAGAAGCAGTTCTTTGGCTGAAATATTTGCTTCCAGATGAGCTTTTTTAATATCTCCAGCTAAACTCTCTGTCCTTTCCTAGGACATGATTAGAGGACAATGTATTAAGAGTCCAACTCTAAGTGAATGGCCCAGACAGGGATTGAATCCACAACCTTGGTGTTACTAACACCATGCTCTGACCGTCTGAGCTGATCTCATTTCAGATGGCTAAGGCTCCATCCCACAAAGTGCTGCCCAGCTCCTGTGCATTCAGAGCCTTCTTGACAGCACCAAAACCAGTGCTAGAGCTTATGAAGGGTTAGAGCAGCAAGAAAGACCCAGCCCAGTGGGTCTGAAGGGTGCAGCACTCACCAGGAACCTCCATCACCTCGAGGGAATGGCCCCAGTTACACAAGTAAGTTATAGACAGCTCTGCCATTCCCCAGGCAGTGAGACCCCCTTTCCACTCACATAAAGGCTGGATAACAGAATATGTAAATGATACAATAAATTGCTTATCAGTAACATATCGTTCCTTTGAAGTATCTGCTACATTATTCCAGCTGGTGGTGAGTTTATGCTCGGAAACATGAGGATTGGTGGCCCATGACATTTTATCCAAACTAATCTGACTACAGATACTGGGTTTTTTTAATCCTAAATGCCTAATCCTAGTTTTTGAAATGTTTTTAAATTGTCTTGACAGCATTCTACACCTGTAAACACCACAGGTTAAATAGAAATCATTATTTGTTTTACATTAGCTGCTCATAACACATTTCTGAAAAGACCCCTAGTGTGAGGCTGCACAGAGAACCTTTCACACTCTCCTCACTTGGAGGAATCCCATTACAATATCTGGCCCCCTTTCTGGGTATGGCTCTGAATGACTTGCTTTGAGCCATTCAAAAAATTCATGGTAGACCTGGGTGTTGAAAGTAGCTCTCACAAGGGCTCATCCAGAGCTTATTTAAGTCAACAGAAGTCTTTCCAATTGATTTCAATTAACTTCTGAGCAGGTTCCGAGTCTCAGGGCGCTGCCCTTGCTGTGGCAGCATGCTTTTTATACTGCTCATTTTATACACCTATCATATTTCTTCAGCAATTCTTTCCAAATTAAATTGCCTTAGGGTGCAAGGGAACATTTCAGAGAGATGAGGGACTGTAAGCTATACTATTCTCATTGAAATCAATGTGACTTGGATACCTATCTGCAATGTGTGCCATTTAAAATTTTCCATTCAATCAAGCCAGACCTTCCTGCAATGCCTTTCTCTATCTCTTTTCTTTTCTGTGGATCACTTTTGCAGTCTTTTCTGATGTATAATGGGAAGATGACAAGAGATCTTAGCACAGATGGACGCTAGACATCACTGAGAGACTGATGCATGAGAAATCTGTCTCAAAAAGTACAGTTCCAAAAAAATGATTTATTAAAAATGAATGAAATTGGTTATTAGTTCAGTTAAGATATGATCCTCCAGTTTTATCCTCTGATTCCAGTAGCACACCAAAAAAAAGCTGGCCTGCTGCCACGATAAAATGGGCCTATCGTTTTCCAGTGGTTTAAATATGGGTCAAAACATTTAATCAGACAGTATTAATTTATTTTAGTATTCCCAGGGGAAACCCAGGGTGACTTTAACAGAGAACTCCTTCTAGCTTTTGAAACAAAGAAGAAATGGAAGGACATCCACTGTGATTTATTTTCTCTGGATGATCAGTGGAGAAATTGGATACGCATGACACATTCATTTAGTCCTCACTTCCCTTTGATGATCAGGGCTGAATTTTCATTCTGGTGTATGGGGATTTGTGTGTGTCACTCCAAACAACAAGTGTCATACATCTAAGTCCAAATGTAACTTTCTAAGAGTGAAGTTCAGAGACAAGAATCTCCAGCGTAAGTGGCCAAAATAGAAAATCACAATAACATGCAAGCAATATTTATGCTCTAACATTGAAGCCTGAGCCTCACAGAGGCTTGACTGAATTTGTAATTAAGATCCTTTCCCTAGCTTTGGTGAAAAAGCACATTGGAAATATGTGCAGGCATCAACCTAATTAAATCTATAAAAATTGATTAGCCATTTCAAAACATCTGTTACTTGGTCCTTCGCACACTATTGCAAATAACCTCAATAATGAGGTGTGACCAATTGCTTTATAGTGGGAGCATTGCAGCCTCAGGCGAGGACGACTGAAGTGGCGTGGCTGTAGCTCAAACTGATTGCAGTGAAATGCTGGGTCTGTGTAGTTAGGTGCTGGAATTTCATTTGTTCATAACAATCATTTGTTTGTAAATATAACCCTTTTACAGAACATCAGAATTAGATAGAAATGTGAGCAACAGTTTTTCCAACAAAATCCTTTTACCCTTTGGGATTACTTGACATTCACCAAAAGAAAGAAATTCTATGGAACTAAGCTAACGGAATGAAGAAAAGAAAACCATATAATGGATTATAAAGGTTTGTAATTGCTTCTTGCAAACCCAGAGGCATTTTGAAAAGCTATTGCTGTGGCATAATATTTTCCAGTTTTCATTCAGTCCCAATGTCAAGTGATACAAGCAATAAAACTCTCTCTTACCTTCCCCTGTAAGACTATTCCATACATCACATTGTGAGCAAGTTTTATTTTTGGACTGTGATGAACACCTCACAAGATCAGGCCAGTAGCAAGGCATCAAGCACGTGGTGGTGATGCATCACATCACATGGATTCAAAAACACTGCCTTCCACCACTGCAGCACCAGCTGCACTCATTGAAATGAACACATAATTAAAAATACAGCACAATTGCATTACTGTTTAAAACCTAAATATAATCCTCACTAAATAATCACACTGCACGCAGATACTAAACATCTGGTGGATCTATTTTAAGATTAGACATGTAGCACCCCTGGACTGGTCTCAGCACTAGAGGAATCAGGTGCAAGTGCTCACAACCACACACGTGCACTGCGAGAATGAGAAAGACTGACCTTGAATGTGCCGAGCTGTACCCAGCAGAAGAGAGGTGGCAACAGCAAGCAACTCAAACTCCTCTTCGAGGATACAGCAGCTGTGGAGCTGCCTCAGCTCCATTTGCAGATAACCATCCTTGACTCAGCGCAGGAGAGGGAGCTAATACACTCAGTATCTGAAACACCTCTTCTGTGTACGTGTATTTTATGTATAAATCTGGAGAAGGGAAAATAAAAGAAGCATTAAAAATATAACTTTTTGGTATCCAAGGCTTATGTCTTTATGGCCATTTAAGAAAACAGAGCAATTTTACTCAGGTGGAAAATGCCATGGCTCTGTTTCAGCTGGGAAGCCTAAAAGAAATTCCCTGAGGGAAGTGAGAGAAGAGCAAAGGTTTTTAATAGTCCTTGTCATGCGGAAGGAGTGAAACAGAGAAAACATTCTCTTCTGTTATTCCTCATTTCATAATTCCAGGCATTAGTGTTTGAAAACCTTGGCAGTGGAAGCTCCTGTGACAGCAGGAAGCCCAGACTGCAGTACACTGAGAAAACTGAAGTCTGATAATCCTCACACAAAATTTCCGTGCTGGGCATTTAATATTGTAATTTCCAGTACACACAGATAAACCCCTGCCGGAAGGATAACATAAAACAGACCCATTCCCACTGGATGGCCTGTTTCGGCTCTAATTCTACATAATAGCTTGCATAATACACTCAGGGAAGCTGTTTTTGTCAGCATCTTCACTGAGTATTCCACTACAGTGGAAACTATAGTACTAACAACAGCCTATGCTCAACAGCAGGGGATGGGCAGACCCGATGACAAACACGCCGTGCTGCTGCAAGCCTTCCCCCAGGCTGTTCCCAATCTGCATTTGCCCTCTCACAACACAGACTATTTTCCTGACAACCAAGCAGTGGTGGAGTGATCTTTTCCTCTCACCAGTTCAGCTCAAGGGCTACAGGACAGGACTTTTGCTGCTATAAATGGGACTCCTTTAAATGAGCAACAAATAACTAGCCTTAAAACTTTTTGAATCATCCATGATAAGATTTTTCATAAGGGCATAGTTTGTGGTGCTGCTATAAGGATGTCAGTTTTGGTGGAAAGGTTAAAACAAACGGAACACCCAGGTCCCAAACCCAGAAAAGCCATCTCAGAAACTGCAATTGGGATCCCACCAATGAACACAATTTATGGACCATGGATACTGTTAAAGTCTTGTTGTAGGAACTGTTAGCCCCCATAAGTTTTAATTGGCTTTAAATGTGTTTTTTAAGGAGCTGGGCTTTTAGGTCAGAGTAGATATGAAAATTTCGAAATAATTTTGCTTTTCACACCAGTTATTAATACACCCTTCACAGTTTTATTTTGGATTTTATTCCTTTCCCTGCAAATTCTACAATTAGATGGGCAAGATGGCACATTTTGTGTGAGTTATTACACTGATAGGGGTCGGAAGCACTGATAGGGGTTGGAAGCACCCACAGGCTTGTATCTCACTGTACACCCACGGCCTCTGATAATCCTTCAGACATACACTGTGCATCAAATGTTGATTCATTACAACCGTACTTCCTGAGTCTGCTTACCAAAAATCTTCCAAGGCAGCCAATAGCTGTGTGGTAAGCCACACAAATCAGAGGTGGCAAAGGACCAATAAACCACTCTGAAGTGGACTTCATTGGCAAAACTCATCCATGTTTGCCTGCAGCTGATTTTTACTGCAACTACCTTCCTTCTTTGGTTCCTTCCCTAAAAACATAGGACCCAGATCAATGTGTAAGAAATTACAGAAGGGTTGAGCTCCCCATAGAGGTATTTCCATCATCTTATAAAAACAACCATGAAAAACTAGATATTTTTACAACTCTTTGTTAGGATGGGATTGTTATTTGCATATTTCATCTGAACAGTTTTGAAGTAAAATTATTTATTTCAATTTAAGAATTAATTTAATTCGTTTTAACACTTAACTCTTAAAAAAAACTCCAAAACAAACGAAACAAAACTTATCAAAACACTTAACAGGTGCAGTACAGACAGCAGAATTACCTGACTCTGCATGCCAGAAAGTTCAACTTATGTGTCGATCACAGTTCACAGCTTCATCTTCTATATCCTTATCCAGGCATAATGCTGCTCTCTTTTGCAGTAAAGTGACATGAAAACAGCTGTTAGCATTACAACCACATGTGACAATTTCCAATTAATTTCAAAATTAAATAAGCTCTTTTCCAGTAATTCTTTGATGTCATCTAATTTTCTGCCAGTTGGTAAAGTCAGAGAGACAGAAGTCTCAAAGTAATCTGAATTTTATGGTTCTGAACTTTTCTCCCTTACAAGGAGCAAACCATTTTTTGCTCTGGTCTTTGAGGGATTATTAGTACAGAGGAACTATTATAACAACAATGAAGGGAATGTTTGATTTTCATTTCAACTCATAAGTCCATCTCTGTTCTTGAAACTATGATCCCTTATGCTGTGGTATACACTGAGAACTGATCGAAAGTTGCCTCAAAGGCTCATTAACACTTCAACACTAAAAAAAGCACTGGGAAAACACATTAAACTTTTTATTAGTCACTCCACCACCAAGACCCCTTCTCCTCACGCCGAGGTTACATGCAGTGGATTCATAACTCCCAGTAAAGTCACAGAGAGAGGCTTAAGGAGTTTTTTTAAAGCTAAATCCCAGCAGGAAAAACTGAGGCTATATCTGTGCTACTTCTTACAGAAGGGCCAAGGCTCCCTCATGGCAGAGCTACTAATTCTCTGTAGTGTGGTCCTACAAGTGCCTGTGAACGTACATTCTGGGCCACGTGTGAGGGGGTGGCACAGCATCCAACTTCAGGTGCCAAGGCAAACAAACTTGTGGCCTCACATACCTGTGACTGCTCTAAGACCAACCTTTTGGTGCAGCATAGGCAGGACCTCATCTCAGAGCAGCAATCTCATCTGTTAATAGACAACCACAGCTGAGTCTGGGCAGGCTCTGATTTTTAGAAGAGGCTGGGCTCTTCTCAAGGGGTGAGAACAGCTATTTGTATTTACAGTTATCAGCCTTCGTCGTCAACCTCTTCAGCTGCTTCGCATCCAGACAGGACTGCTCCAACCCGCAAGACAAACCTCTGAACACTGCAGCCAAAACAGGTGCAAAAACATGTAGTCAAGATGGGGAAAAAAGAAAAGAGAGAGAGAGCTGAAAATTAACAACCCTTTGGAGCTGTTGGGTTAAATTATATTGTGCTTAGAATTTGCATAGTGCTACACATGATTTTTCCTTGTCTGAGCTAATCCTGATCTAGAATAACACAAGAGTTATGTATTTCCCAGGCATGCTACATCTGCTCTGTCATCTACTTTCTACATGTAGGATTTTCCTCCTCTTCCTCACTGCTGATCAACTTCATTAAATCTCATTCCACCAGTCCCTCTGCTAGCTCAGTATCACCTCTTCTAGAGGTGTTAACGAAAATCCACGATGCTCCGCACCATCTTTTAGTCATATCACTGCATGGCAATTTCAGGTTTGGTTAAGAAGTTGTTCCCGGCCTTTCTGGGTACACACAACTGCTTTGAGATATGGTTCGCAGGCACATCTAAAGGCCAAAAGGGAAGCATCAAACAAAAAGAACCTACAGCCTTTTATTTAAAAACAAAGCCCCTTCATTTCCATACACTCTCACTTTTTTTAATACTTGACTCATCATTTTGTAACAGCACTGGCAATACTGCAAAAGTCACTTCCCTGAGGAGCTGCCCAGGCGCTTGTATATCCCTGTGATGGCTGCCAACAGCAGTGAATAAGCTTTCCAATCTTACAGTCATGCTAAAGATCTAGCTATTTACAGGAAAGATTCCCAAAGATTCCCCAAGTGCTTGCGGACATCTTCGCTCTTACATGAAGTCTTTCCTATCTACGCACTTAATCTAAAGCACAATAAACTCCACAGAAAAATTCCCATTAATCTCAGAAATCTTTGGATCGAGTTCTAGAGTTACTAGTGCTATCCCAGTTTATAAGGGTTGACCTTCATACCTGTTTGGCTGGTGATACTTATGTCACTGTCATATATTTTTATTCCAGGCAAGGAGCACAATGGAATAAGCCAAGACAATTTTACTTGGCTTTCTATTTTTGTTTCATCAAAGCTTGCCTCTTTCTCAGTAATGTCGAAGTGCATCTGCGTTTAACATTCTCAGACCTATGTTCAGTTAATTTGGTCAAGCATCCTCGGCCGTTTTAGGTGCAAAACAGGAAGTGTCTCATTTATGTTTTGTAAAACTAGTCCTCTTGTTAACTTTGGGCTTAAATAAAGTACTCTGCAAGTACTGGCTATGTGCATGAAGGAAGTTCCTATTATCGCATTCTTAATGTTACTGTAAATGGATCCCTCCTCCTTGCATGGCATCTCAGGCCAGTGGGTGCATAACATACTGGAGAATTACCCTGGGAAACTGAGGACTGAGCCCTCGAGGGCTCAGCAGCGAAGGTCCCAGACCCAGCCTCCAGACCTTGACCTTGGCTGACTGTGTGACGGTGCCAACATACCAGGCAAGAGGAGAGAGGGGGAGAAGGGTCAGCAGACACTGGAGACAGATGGCCTAATTCATCATACACCAGAAATAAATAAAAAAAAAAAGCTGTTCCAAGCTTTACACGCACAGCAATGGTTGTAAATTCCACAACTGTGGAGACCTGCCAAGCCATTATACACATACCCATATTGCAGTCACTGAGTATAGCTCCTGAAAGGTGAACTCAGGAGAAACTACAAAGCATGAAGGGTGCTGAGATCTCAGGAAATTGGTTCATAAAATGATCATCCAAGCCCTAGTGGAAAAACAGCATGCAGAAGTTAGGGACTGATGTGATATTACAGTTTATTTATAACCAATGCACTTATGCAATGCATAAGTTATCCGTGGATGGGATACTAGGTATTTTATACCTAATGATTTTTTTTTCAATAATAATTTTTTTTATTTTGCTCTTAATAGTTTCCCAATTGGAGCTATTTGATAGGGTGTCCTGCTAAATAAAGTTCTCTTGTCACCAAGCAGAGTACCTCATAGGAACTGGCAAGGCTGGTGATGCTGCTTTGGGAGGATGGAATACAAACCAAATAGAGCTTTCTCCAGACCATGTACTTTGGTTTCTCTGCAGAAAGAGCACTAGAGCATCCTGGATGCTGCCTTTCAATTTCTGGCACCTAGAAATCCACAGAGGAAAGGAAATAGAGTGTCATCAGTAATGGTGTTTGTTGCACAGGCTGAGTGCTCAAAGTGGTTCTGTGAGCACAGCTTCCCTACAAAGACAACAGCAGCCATTGAGCTGCTGAATGTCACAAAGCAAGTGCCAGAGAGCTTGACCATGGCCTTCATCCAGCCCTTTAGCTCTCTTTCTACACAGGCCAACATCTATGTGCTACACAACAAAGAGTTATTCATACAACCTCCACAATCAGCCAGTGTAAAAACCCACACGTAGATCCTAGGGCTCCATTCAGGGGTTCCTTAGGAGTGCATGGTATGGATAACTCTGCAAATTCTTGTCACTAATCTGAAACTGCAACCCATGAAGTAGCTTTTCCTTTTGCTGTCAAGTGACCTTGCAGGGATCAGACAGGAGAAGGAACTCCTTTCTGTACAAGTAGGTTCAACAAGCAAACGCATTTGACAACTCAAGTATCCCTATCTGACTGCCAATCTCCAAGTCTGTGGTTCGGGGTTGGTCTCCTAGAAGAGAGACAACCCTCTGCTACCTCTGAGCCACCATGGACACTTCTCCTGAACTCTTACATATAAGTCAAGATAAAAACAACACCCTGAAAACCTGGCTGTCTCCTTTTATCACACCAGCTGTATCCATCCATGCTTTCCCCTTGTCTCAACGCACATTTCAGAAACAAGCCCAAGCTGCATCACTCAGCAACTCAAACAGAGGATTTACACAATGAAGCACAAGTGTACTGTGCTGAATATTGCCAGCTGATCCCATTCTGACGGGAACATTTTATTCACTGAAGAGCTGCTCTACATCCACAAAGTACCCCAGCCTCCTGAGGAAGAGAGAGGAGGAACTACAAGACAGAAAGGAGGCAAATATTCTCCAGTTTTCCCTCTTCCTCCAGCTGTCCACCAGATTATTTCTTCATGAAAACAAAGTCCTTCTCCTCCATCCAGCTTGTGGTCTCTGCTTTACCCTTACACTGGATACTGAGGGAATATTTATGTGATCAACCTTGACATCTAATCTAGGCATGGCTCTCTTATGGCTTGGACCCTTGATGCCTTATGTAGCAGATGGAGATGTCTCCTCAGGAGACAATTCCAAATCGGTCATTTTGCATTCAGGTGCCTCACACTAATACAACCTCAGTTGTTTTATTTCCCCTCCCTCTTTTGAAGGAGCACAATTGTATGGGTTCCCTTCTCTTTTTCACCCTCAAATTTGCAAGAGACCTTTTACAGACTTCATCTAGATACACAGACCGTTGTGCTCGAAAGCTTTGACATTTATTCTGAAAATACAGTTGTGAACTTTTGGAGTGTCCCCTATTAAACCAGGGATTTGGAGTTGCCATACTTCCAGGTTGTGCATCTGTCTACCCAGGTACCCATCTGAAACTTTCTTTAGCATCAGAGCCATCTTACAAGCTTCAGCATAAGTGTCTTTGTGGGGTAAGAAAGGATTCATGAAGGCAATGAGACTGAGTAATTTAAAACTTGGGCTTACAAGCACTATCTGGTCCTCCAGAGTGTTTTTCTGTTGGAAATTTGTTCTCTGAATGAACCAGAGAACAAACCCAACAATGCCCAGGATCTGGCACCAATCAAGGAAGATCAGCTTGAACCTCAGCCTGTGGCTGGTATGGCTCATACAAAATCACTGGGGACCAAAAATCCTGGAGCACTGACTGAAAAGTGGTCAAAGAATTGTCATGCGTAAAAGAAAGAGGCTTGGCAAAAGACTGTTTGAAAGGGGCTGTAGCCATAACAATGAGGAGTTACTTGGTGTCCTTTCAAGATAAATAATCAACACTGTAACTCATCAAATACCCCCAAAGCTGTTATCTAGTGGCAAATATACGTGATAGTATTGTAGGCAAGCAATACGTACACAACTGGGAAAGAAAGGTTCAAACCCAGAACTGACATGGCACATGTCTTTTTGAGCCTTCTTAAATTGAAAGTGTTTTTTAAAGTAGGTCATAGATACCACCACTGTGCATTTCAAGAACTGTGTGTGAATGCCTCCTCTGCATTACAGTGCTTTTACCATCTAAGCAAGCAAACCCTATGCTGTTCAGTCCCAATTCAGAAAATTTTGACTGTAGCTGTAGGCTTAAGTTAAGAAGACTCTTTCCTTAATGCCTTTATATATTTTACATGTTTTTCTATGTATCATATACTTGTACCCTTTAATATTACATGTTTTATAATATATTTATTCTAAAATTTAGAAATCCCTCTTATCTGTAATGGAAGCAACATAGAGTAACCCTAGCACAGTTTTTGGTATCTGTACTGTTAGACTGCAGGTAATTACAAAGCAGTGGGAATGCAATTTATTTTCAAGTGCTGCAAACTACAGCTGTACTTGAGAGATTCCAGCTACTCAATATTTACAAGTGTGAATTCTACAACTGGCCAGAAATTCATTCACAAGCTGACTTTCCCCAGTTTAAACAAGGGGGTATTTCCCTCTGCACTATGAGGGCCTGCATCCAGCTGGCCAGATGCTGTTTGAGTGATCTGAACAATGAAGGTCACGGATGCATTTTTATCCTTCAAAATGTAAGCAGAAAAACCTGTGAAGAAACAGAGGCAGATTTTCATTGTGCTCAAAGCTCCAGCAGCATCTGCCTACAACCTTTAATGATATCAACAGCAATTAGATGTACTTCTGACTCAAACACATGCTCTGTCTGGAATGCCTCCTATTTAAAGCCCAGTACACACAGATTCTATATCATTGACATCCCGTAACCCAACAAACATCTAAGAGATCCTCTCAGGCATAGCTGCAGAAGTGAGGTCTAAATGCTCATCCCACCCGATGTAAATCTCATTTCTAGAATGGTGGGAACTGTCAGGCATCAGAACCTGAGAACATGCATGTCGTTTCTCATCATTACATTTCCCCACAGAGGAATTAAGCTATCCTAAATGCAAGCCACGACTACGGTAAGAAATTACAAGCTCTTATCTGTATTAGCAAACAGAAGTTTGAGGTACTTAATAAATAAATAAAAAATAATGTCAAGGACTAATGAACAATGATTTTGTCCATATCACTGTTGCTGCATTATGTAAGAAACATTTGCCCAAGACAAAATACATAGGCAGAAAACTAAAATCAAAAAGCTGAACTCGAGGCAATCAAGGTGCCCAAACCCAAGAATTGTCCTCTTGTGGCTGCAGCCAAAAAATGGGGAACTAAAGAGATGGAGAAGGAAAGAGCAAAAATGACACTAAGGGAGGAACACAGCAGAGTAACTAGAAATAAGGATCTCGGCCTAACTGGCTTCCCTCTACACTTCAGCTGACTGTAAGAGGGAGAAGAGAGATGCAATGCCAGGACTGAGGAGAGAAATACCTCCAACTAAAATAATGCCCGAATACACTTATAATTGCACTAGAAGGAAGTGCTACATATTTTCTATAAAACCAAATTCCTTCTTTCATAACCCTCCTGGAAATTAAAACGCTATCTCTAGTGAAGCGAACTTCAGCACACATGCGAAAAGATTTTCATTTTGTTACTGGGAATGCTTTTACTGGTTATTAGAAAGACAGTAAAAGCATCCATTGTGTCCAATGAAGAATGAAAGCAGATGCTGGAAATAAAGATCAATGTCTGAAGACTCTCAGCTTGCAAAATCAGCAGCTATTTCCCCCCAGATGAAGAACTGTTATCCATCAGAACCTGGTGCTCCAAGCACAGAGCAGCTGTTCTTCGGCAGTGCTCTTGTGCGTCTATGGAAAAATACACTCAAATAGGAGCAGCTGAGAGGATCCCAGCAGTTACTGACTTCAACAGTCAGGGTAACTCACTTCATACCTCCAATCTGAGGGAAGAACTTTAACAGGAGCAGCCAATCCTCTCTGATCATCCCTGCCTTGGGAATCATCACCTCCCACACCCACAAGTTCATCTGCATGAAGACAACAAGGACCTCATTCACTAGAAAGAATTATTAGTAGTTTCTCATAGAGGAGCCAGAACATTTGTGACATTTTTTCCAGTTTTTACTTTACTTGTACAATGTTTATTTTTACATAAATTTATTTATACATTTTTCTAGACTGGCAAAGTTCTACCCAATAAGAACATTTTAGCAAACTATTAAAATCTTAAAGGCTTTTATAAATTTTTAAGCAAAAACTGTCAACTGTTTCCATTTACTTACAGTCCGTGTAAAACTATCTATAATTATTATTATTTTCTCCATTTGTTCAGGATCCTCACAACAACTGTAAAAGTCTCTGGAACTCCAAAAAACCTCACAGAAAAGCTTTGCTTTAACCCTCAACTTTAACAATAAAGCAAACTTCCATTTTGCATTTAGTCCAGTTTGGCTCCATCTCCTGCTCAAAGTTACAAACTACATATTGTAACATTTAGATAAGCTTAAAAGTATGAAACTCAAAGGTGTTAATCTTCCCAACTACTTGAAGAATGTTTGCTAGAGATGAAAACTATCCTAAGATATTAGAAGTGATCAGTGACTCAGCTGTTAAGTTTCACATATTGATAATTAAGAACAACTGAACACCTACATTGGTGAAACCAGTGGCACTCTGGAAATCTACAATTTCTGGGATGTCCCACATTTCAAAGCAAGTGTGTAATTTCACTGAATTCTGCCTCAAAAATTTCAGGTGGAAAAAACAGGACACTGAAGAAACTCAAGGACACAGTAACTCTCAACAAAGCTTATTTTTAAAACTCTAGGAAGAATTTAAAGCACTGACAGACCGAAAAGGCAACTTGCAATTTCTGATGTTGTATGGAGCAGATATGAACCATCACAAGGAGGACACAAGATCATCCACCTTGGAAACCCTACTCCAATCACTGCATTCTGTAGCAATCTGAAGCAAACAGCAAGGAAAACTTCTCTGCTACTCCTGACCTTTAACAACAGGCTGGGGAAAAAACCCCTCCTTTAGGTTATACGTACTGGTATTTTTTTCACAACAATACTTTCAGCTTTGTATAAAGACTTTCCTTAAAAAAATTCAGCAACAAATGAGGTTCTACTTTTCCTTCTTTCCTGCAGTTCTCTCCCATGCAATTAATTTTTCAAGACGGTGGGGGCTGGTATGGATTTTGCTACATAACCTGCCTTACTTCATCCCTGTTTGAGGCCCTCTTTAATTCTAACCATAGCTTCTAACTTAGCAACCCAAGCTCACTGCAAGGCATTCACAGCCCTACAGAGGCTGTACTTTGACATCTCGAGGAGGTGCTGTTATTTCAGCCTTTCCCATTCCAGTCCCATGTGTACCGATGCTATTGTAACACTCAGTACACCAGATGAAGCGACTGGTGCCATTATGTTTTTTCACACTGGCTGTACAACAGAGAGGCAGCACAGCATTCAGCAGCAGCATGTGGAAAGGAGTGTGCTCACAGGGAAACAAAGTGTCATCTTAGAAAGTAGCCTCTCTAAAAATGCCTTTTCAAGGACAGAATAAAGTTTAGCAGCAATTTAAACGAACAAAAAATTACACNAAACTTACCTTGAAAATGGATTCTGAAAATCTTGATAATCTCCCAAATTTTGTGCAAGTAGTTCTAAACCTTGTTCTTTAGCAGATGAGAAACTGATAGCTAAAGGCCTGTCTACTCTTCCTCTGCACTGTTATGAACATAGTGTTCAGTTGTTTCCACCAGATTGCTGGTTACCCATTTTCATACTGTGCTTGGTAACCCAACTTAATGCTACACTCAACCCAGAGATTTCCTAACACAGCTGAAGTTGTTCAAGTTATTCACCTGTATTTAGGCTTCACTATGCTGAGCATTGTAAAAAAAACCAACATCACCAAAACAAAACCCTTTGCTCTAATCTACTTCCACTTTAATGAGATTATGTGATAAAATTCATGATCAGTCTTAGACGGATTTAGTATGACACTTCTTAATAAGCACAGTAATTAGCTTCATGGCCTGTGAACTACTTCTCTCTTCCAAAATTCAAACTAACAACCGTCATGCTGACACCCCAGCACCAGCAAGCCTAATGAGTTAGCTGAGAGCAGAGCCTGCTACTACCACAGCATGTTATGCATCTGGTGGTCATGGATTACAGACACTTCAAGTGTGTCCTTACACACACTGGACCAAACGGCATGAAATCAGTAACCTGAGGCGTGAACTTGTGGCCACGTTCTTTGGGTCCTTCTCTGGACTTTGAGCTCACGGGCTTCACCTGTGAGCAATTCAGGAACACTCCGGTCTGCAGCAGCCATCCTAAACGCATATTCAGAGCTCTGAATGAAGAGGACAAATTTCAAATTCTTTAGGGTTCTCAAATATAGTCTATTCCCATGCTAAAAATTTTGGGGGCATTTGGGACACTTTGTTTCACGTTTTGTACTCTGTCCTCTCTTCACTGAGAAAAGTCTTCTATGCAGCTAGTGAGTCCCTGGAACTACAGAAAGCTTTATGTCACAACATCCTCCTCCTCCTGGCTTAAGACTGCAGGTAGCAGTTTTCCATGTCTATCACTACCTGGGGAAGTTGCTCCGTACCAGCTTCAGTACTCTTCTCTCACCCTGCCTTGTGATGCAAGGATATGCACTCCTGAGCTCAGGAGACCAGCCATCAGTTCATGTTCTCCTTTCCTGCACTTCCTGAAGTTCTCAGTGGGGAACAAAGGTGCTTGTAGATCAAAACCTACCAGAGAGCTTTATTCTTCTGCTTTGCTGAATGTGCCCTACAGAATAAATGCAATATACAAGTTCACTGTTTCTCACTGTACTCATGAAACTCACATAAAGTATTCTTAAAGTTATTATGTTTTTATAAATGTACTATTTTAACACCAATGGATTCTCTTTTTACAACTGCTTTGCTACCTAGGAAATCCATGGTTCATGGTAAATCCTTAAGTGTTCCAGGAGAACACATCAAATTATTCAATATCCCTTTGCCAAAACCCTAGACAGCAGGAAAAGATTTCACTTTTTGACTGGTGACTGTCACTTGGCTCAAGTTATGCTGGTCTTTCAGGCTGAAGGGATGTAATGGAGGAGTTGTTACACTGGACAATGCGCAGGAAACAGAAGAGGCTGTGATTTGTTTTGATATCGTTCTAGGGTCCTGTCAGACTTTTCAGGATTCTCTGATACCTACCCATTTTTCAGTTCAATAACCAGAACACGATGGATTTGGACAAGCAGAGATTTGGGGCAGTTTTCTTCCGGCACTGGCAACGTGCAGAAAAGGGGTAAAAGAGGAGTGGTTTGGGAGAATTGCTTTGTCTCATATTCTGAAATATGCCACTCTAATATGACCCAAGTGTTTACTTCAACTCAGTGGATTCCTCTTCAGAAAGACAATACAACCCAAAAACTTAAGAGATACAAGTTACAGCCATAAAACCAACCATTTTATTTGAAGCCATTAAAAAAAAACATGTGAGGCAATATAAATGATAAAACTATACTTAAGAAGAAATAGCTAGCACTTTCTGAAAAGCTTTAAAACAGCAACAAACACTTTACAAAAGATTTGAAGGAAGAGAATAAAATTTCCAAACTACAGGTATTGTATAAAGGTAACATTAACAATTATCTTATAAAATACAGCAACAGAGACAAAATGGATACTCAAGCTCATTTGAAACTAAGCCTTCTGGGGTCTTGGTTAAAATGTGTGTTCAAAAACTATTTTAAACAAGGACTAAATACTTCATATTCAAATGTACAGGTCCCTGGCATAAACATAGCACTATACACATCTTCCAAATAAGCAGTAATTACAAGTTCCTTTAACCATGCGTGGTGTCATCTTCTACAAAGTCTTTGGCCATTTCTGCTGTGATCACATCAATATGACTGACCTGGTGGAACAAAGAAGCATTCCGTTACTACAGTACCTCCTGCAGAATAAGACAGACATTTCCAAAGGCTCCAGGACTCAGCAATAGGTCTATGATCAATTTATAATTCCCTTTAAAGAATGTGACATGGGACATATGCAAGCATTTAAATTCTCTTTCAAGGAGAGAACTTTTTATAGAAGACCGCAACATAACTATAGAAATTGATCAGCTGAAGTGAGTCTGATTCACTTTGAACTCTTTCTAAGTCTCAAATGCACAACTTACTTTAATTACAGTGTTTACTGACAAGTCTATCATACCTTGTTTCTGAATTTTACACCATAGAACTTGTCAGCTGACTCAAGCAGTTCAGGCCTAAAAGTTGTTGTAATAAACTGAGCATGTTCAGCTAGTTCCATAATCATATCTAAAAAAGAACACAAAAATTCTTTATTAATGTAATCTTTTCAATAAAGTGAGACAGACAGGAATAGCAAACTCTGCCTTATTCAAAATCAGGTTTTGGTTAACAAAGCAAAAAACTCACAAATCAAGAAAGTATCTACACCAGTTTTATTTCCCAGACAATACATACAAGTATTATCACTAATTCCAGTATGAACTCTGACAAGTCCAGCCACTCAGCAAACCTAGTATGGTATTAAACTTCTATGATAAAAACAGCATAAACACTTTTCCATTAATTTTTAATATCAAACTGGACTTCAAAATAGGACTGTCTTTCAACACACTGAAGTGCAGTAAGGAGACCCTTTAGATGCAGTAACAAAATGGAGCTTCTACCTAAAACCAAGCTCATGAAAGCTTTCCCAAACACACCCTGGGCTTCTCAAAAATGGGCTTTTATGATTAACAGCTTTATTCTTAAACATCAGGGATGAGAAGACAAACTATTACCTTCAACCACAATGATTATAAAAGGTAGACAAGTACCTGAGACAGCTTTTCTATGCTGGGCATCCAAGGCTTGGTCGATTTCATCAAACAAGTAAAATGGAGCTGGATCACATTTCTGGATAGCAAATATTAGGGCCAGGGCCACTAAAGATTTTTGTCCACCTGAAAGTTGCTGCATTTCTCTCATTTCACCCTGCTTCCCTGTGAATGATACCTAAGAAAACAATGCAACAGCAAGATGATTTCAAAACACTGAACCACAGCATCGCTTGCTATTAAACGAACAGGATCAACTAAATGTTGCCTTTTAAAAATACAATTCAAAGGCAACCCAAAGAAACATGCAGGGGACTGAAAACCAAATATTTTCCCTTACCCTTATGCCAACTCCAGTGAACTGATCTACAGATGGAACACTGCTCTGAGATCCAGATCCCCTTTCGCTCTCGGTGCTGCCTTCGCCTTCATCCTGGGACTGACTGCCCTCCACATCTCCTTTCTTCATCACTAATGTGGCCTTGCCACCAGGTACTAACTTTTGGAATACTTCGCTGAAATTTTTTGATACCTGAAAAAGAAACAGTCAATAAACCAACTCATTTTTAGAGAGTGAAATCAAATGCAGACAACTGTTTCTGCATGAACACAAGAAGTATCTGCTTCAAAGCAGAGATCCACGTTCTTAAGCAGAAGTGAGAAATGTATGCTGTACAAAGTTTGGCTTAAAAAAAGGGCCAAACCAACTGTTTTTGTAGTATGAGAATTTTCAAAATTTTTTTCAAGAAGATGGGACAATTAAAACATAGAACTGTAGCAAAAATAAGATTTTTTAGTAACCTTCAGTTAAGCAAAAAACCTTTAAAGAGAAGAATTCATACACTTCGAAGTTAAGATCCTTTGTTAACATTACAATTACTTTCACTAAATCTAAGGGATTTGGTGCAGTTTTTTGCCACAGTTCCCAGAAAGGGTTGTACATAGTACATAGGAACTCACTTGACAGGAAGTATTTAAGAGGTTTAAAGCAAAGCTAGAGCTGTATTGGTGATGGGCACATACTGAAAATGGTAGCCTATTTATTTTTCAGTATTTAAAAAACCCACAGGCCTCAAGTTACATGACACTGCCTTTGACTACTATAGATTTATTTAGTATCCGCTTCTTCCCATACTGCTGCTACACCATGGGACAGAGCTTGATTGATTTCAGCACCCATGTCTTTACAATTGTTCCCATTTTGTTACCTGTTTGAAAGTCAGCTGAATAGCCTCATATTTCCTGAGCTCAAGGACATTCATCAGCTCCATGATGGATTTGTAACCCCTGTCCAGCTCCTCTTGTCTTTTTATCAATTTTTCCTTCTGCTCTGAGAAATTCACAAACTGATCTAAAGCTTTTTTATTAACGTGACTGTATTTCTTCAGTTCAGTATTGCACTGCTCCAGCTTCCGGAATAACTGTAAACAGAAAATATTAACACATCAAAATGACTTGCAATTCTAGCCACATTTGACACTCAAGATGCAGGTGACACTCACGTCTCAGGTCGTGAAACGTGAAACCAAGGACGCCATTTACCTGCTTTAAACTTAAAGTCTGATACTTTTCAAAAGCCTCCTGTGGAAGTGAACCCAACTCTCGGATTTTCTTCATGCATTCCTCTTTCTTCTTGAGGAGCATGCCTTGCCTGTTTGTCATTTTTTCAAGTTCTTTTGTATCATGGTTAATGGCATCCATATGCTCCTTTTCCATGTTCTTCCAGCGTTCCATGCTCTTCTGAAGTTCTTTAATTCCTGCTTCTGTTTTGTCAATAGAGTTATCCAGATCTGCAGTACCGAGTAAGAGTACAAAACCCAAAGTTGTAAGTCTTACATGCCTGCATAAGATCAGCAACGATCCAATAAAGTATTTATGAAACAAAAAGAAAGACTAAAGAAGATCTATTAAGGAACAGAAGGTTAAATTTCAGGCAAAAGGCTGAAAATCTCTCTCTTTTCTTCCCTTTGATAATATGGCTTAAAAAACCCCCAAACAAATGTACTACAGTCATATTGTTCAAGTCTTGGAAGAGATGCAAAGAAGTGTCAAGCCATACAGATGTGACAGTCTATTTGACAGCAGCAGTTTTAAATGGGTTAGACAAAATTCAGGAACAATTACACAAGAGCTTGCTTGTAGGACAGTTGCCTCACAAGTGCTACGCCCTGAAGCCAGAAGCCCATTACCACCAACACAAGTTAATTACATTACGGTCTATTTCTAAATCAAATATGGTATGTGTGAACTTTCAAAACCCCGGAGAGTTTTCTTTCCAAAACATGATGTTACCAACCATCTGACCGTGCCAGTGTATCCTTCACTCGTTTGTTGATAGCCTCAAGTTCTGATGTTGTGGCAGTAAGAACTGTGCCACCTTCTGTTTCTCGAAGCTCATTCAGTTCCTATGGGATAAATAAATGCCACCAAGCTTCAGCATGAATGGGAACGTTAAGTATAAGGCAGACAAACAAGCCAACTTCTGCTACTCTACCTGTAACTTCATATAACTACATATAACTATTATTTACACATAATAGTCAATATTTCAGTGAAGTTCTAGAGAATAGTTAGACTTTCAAACAGATCTGTCATTATGATAGTCCTATTTACACAAAGGCTTGTATTCACAGTAGTTTTTGTCAAAAACTTACTGTGCTGAAATTCAAAGAAACACTGAACTGCTTAGCCCAGTTTATACATAGGGAAGCAAACCCCATCACAGATAATGCAGTGTAACAAATGAGTATTTATTAAATTATTTAATATGTGTTAGCCCTGGAAATAAACCAAAACCAGACTGCAAAAGTACATTTAAGAGAAAATCCTTACTTGTTCCACTTGGTCTAAGCGTTTTCTCAGATTCTCATTGAGATATGTTTCAACTCTTGTAATAATGCCTTCTAATTTAATTCTCTCATTCAAAAGCTGCCTGTTTTCCTGAAGAAGGAAAAGAAGTATATTAGTTGCCTTACTTGACTAGGACCATTTTTCCCTTGTTATAAAAAAACCCCAAACA
Source organism: Mohoua ochrocephala (assembly GCA_013398855.1). NCBI lineage: Eukaryota > Metazoa > Chordata > Aves > Passeriformes > Acanthizidae > Mohoua > Mohoua ochrocephala. The sequence continues at coordinate 136,879 of VZTA01005518.1, read as the reverse complement.
AACTAGTACAACAACAACAACAACAACAACCAAAAAACTCACTCTTCACACACAATTCCGTGTATTAAAATATCACAATTCTCTGGACTGTTCCTCTAATTTTAACAGACACAAAAAACAAATGATAAGGTGTCTAGTGTAAAAGTCAACTGTACATATCAGTGAGTTTATTAATCTTTATTTGTATATGAACCCAATTCTTAAACCCAGAAATGCTTCAGAGAGTATATTTAAGAAGCAGTATTTTTCCAGCAATATGTGTGTCAATCAAAAGCTTAGTTTTGTCTCCCCTACCACAGGCTTAAAGGAATTGTTTTCCTTTCCCATACTGTGCATCGTCCCTTCAGATGATATCTATTTGTATTTATTGTTGGAAAGTCAATAGCAAGAGCAAGAAAATTGTGATGATTCCAACACAAACAGCCTTAATTCTCACACAATCAACTGGCGAAATTCACCCAGTGTTTGAGAAAAACTTGCAAATACACTTTGCAAATGAGAGAACTTCAAACACACCTACCTACTGGTGATGAAGCACTACTTTAATGACACTATATTCATAAGTGACTTTTCATACAAAAGGACAAAAATAAGTTTATTGCTAAGAAAGGTACTACATTTAATGGCAAGACATTTTCATTTCCTTACTTGCTGTAGCTGTCGAATTTCATCATTAAGAGCATCCACACGCTTCTGATCTTCAAGACTGAGCTGGGACAACAAATCTGTTCCCAGTTCTGCTTTTAATGATTCTCTAGTTGACTCCATAGCATGTAAACTTGCCTCCAAGCTCTGCAAGCTACGTTGCTGCGGGACAGATATTAGATAGAATCACTCCTCAAAGCAATCTGTAGATATGTATGAATTTCACCTGCTTATATCAACATATTTTTGTGAAATATCTCTAGTTATCTCTTCGTATTTCATATTATGATATTAACCAGAAAGGAATGCAAATTTATCAGTAACATTAATGAAACAATTAATATAAACCCAGTAACAGCTTTCAGTATCCCCATACTAACCTTAGGCATAAATGTCTTTTCAGACTGCTGCCTTTTCTCCTTCAGCATTTTCATCTCTGACAAAATACTGTCTCGAGAGGCTTTGAACTTTCTCTGCTGTGTTTCAATTTGCTGCATTTGGTTCATTAGCTGGTCAATCTCATTATTAATCCATACAGTGGGCTAAGGAAAATTCTGTCCTTGTTTTAAAAACCATTTTATACCTACTAGTACCTCCAGTTTTTTCTATCTGACATATTTGTCTGTCGTCAAAATAAGAAACAAACCAAAACTCCACCAAACCATAATAATCAGCTGTAGAGGAAAATTCAAGGATCATCAACAAAAGTAACTTGAGCAGCTTATGAACTTATCAAGTAACTTATCAATACCAGGAACTAAGCTAAATGAAGCTTTCCTTGCTTATTTTACATGACATTCAGAAGAACACTTCTGCTTATCTGCTGTCCCCACAGTGCCTCTAATGCACTGATGCAGGTCAAAAAGCAAAGGAGGTCAGTTTGTAGGACAGAATGACCTAGGGGATGCGTAAGAAAATTGTATAAACCTCCCTTACTCCTGAATTGTAGATATTGGCTCTCAAAAGGACACTCTGCAAAGAGACTGAAAAGACCAAACTGTCAAGCAACTCAGAGCTTACTGTAAAACAATGCTCTCCCATCTCCCCTGCACAGCATAAGTGGACTGTGTAACACATCAATTCAGGACACAAGTACTAAAAATACAGCCTGAGTCAGAAGAAGCAGTGAAGATTAACACAGATAACAAGAATATCTGGTTATGGCAGTTACTACAACAGACTCTGAAAGGAACAGAAGGCCTCATAATCTAGGGTTTAGCCTCATCTCTAAGCTTCAAAGATCAATATCAAATACAGTAACACAGAGAACCAGGCTGCACACAAAACAGTCAAAACAAATGCCACAGCTAATATGTAACAAGTCGGTCTCCTGTTTTTCATCTGTTACTGTAACCACAGAACAAAAGCTTTGTCACACAACTTTCCTCGTTAACAATGAAAGGATATTTTCAATGTTTCTGCGTAAGTTTTCATTGAGCTTTGCTTCGAGTTCACCAAGTTCTTCTTCTGCTTTTCTAACATCTTTTTGCAATTCAAGCCGAGACTTCCTGGTGTCATAATAACCTCCAGTCAAAGCACCTCGATGGCTGACTTGATCACCTAAGAGCAGAACAGAATCAGATATAAACTGCACACTACATGCTTGCCAAAAAGTCCAGCACACTTTCTACAGCGCAACTTAGCAGGTTAACTAGAACATTTCAACTAACCTACAAAAGCACTGACTGTATCAGCAATCATATATGTTTACAGTAATTAGGGAAATGTTTATTTCTGTATTCAATTTAAGTGCATTCCCTTTCTCAAGATGAACACAGACTGCTATGATCTCCTTTAAGCATTGGCTTATTTTTATGTTTGTTTTTAATTAACTTCTGAAACCATGCAGCTTGAAGGAAAAAAAAAAACCTTATATTAAGGGAAAAATGCAAATGCCTAGCACTACCAGTTTGAAAAAAAAATCTCAAGTCTTCTATGAGGAAATAAAGAGATGAAGTAATTAGCAGCATCTGTGGCTTGTAGAGTATGCTGATACTATACTGAAAAATTAATAATTTCCTCCTCAGATGCCCTTAGGAATTTTTTCAGATTGACTTTAAGACACAAAAAGACAACAATAAGCCTGCAGGGAATCTGCCCCTCTTAAAAACAGGCAATTAACAAGAGATATAGATTATTTCAGAGAACATAAGAGGTAAACAATCTGTTGCACAGAAGAATTCACCTTGCCCTTATCAGGAATTAAGGCCATTCATTCACACCCTAAACACTGGTTTGAGCTTGGGGAAAACACCATAAACACTCCAGGAAAACAAACGCCTGTTAAATTGGATAAAAAGACTGGATGAATGCAAACCTAACCTGCTTCGTAATTCTCAGGATGGAGATACAGAGCTACTAACATTTCGATCCTAAGAAAATACCATAGCTTGTCGAGAAATTCTGTATTTTTAAGCACTGTACTTAACCAAGTGCAACCTTGTATATAAATCTCAGTCAAGTATATTATTATTTTTTAAAATCCTATTTCGACAACACTAAACAGACCAAGTTTAATGAGCTCCATGTTCCCAGGAATCCTATTTTTACAATAAATAATTTTTTAAATTGCAGTCTTTACCTTCCAGAGTGATACAATCCATTGTGAAAGCTCTGGCCAGCTGGGTGGACACTTCCATGCTACGACAAATTAAAGTCTTCCCAAAAACATGTTTGAAAGCTTTATCAAATCTGGGATTGTATCTCAGTTTGCTGATCATAGGAATAGCATCCTGAAGCGACAGAATTACAATTCAGCAATTTAAGTAATTCTTGATTATCAGATTACAATAAAACTCTACTTATTAGTATTGTCTTTTTACTTGCAAAGTGCAGTTAATAATAGGAAAGTGCTTTTCTGTAACAGGCTTTTTATGTTGAGAAGCATACGTTAGAAGTAGTATTTAACTGCAGACGTTCAACAGAAAAGCAAGTGGTGGACAATAAGCAATGTACACAGTTCAAAACATGAGGCTTTGCAGTTATGAAGCAAAGGAAGGTTCAAAAGGAATTCTGACTCACATTAGTCTCAGGATAAGCAGTATCTCTAACATCCAGCTTGTTCAGAGGGAGGAAAGTAACTTCTCCAGGAAGGTTCATTTTGTTAAATTCCATCAGGATCTTTGTACTGACCTCATCAGAATCCACAATGTGATAAAACAACCTATTTAACAAGCCAAACAAATAGGCTAAACTTTACCATGCAAAAAGGACAAACATATTTGTATACAGACAGTATCCATGCAGGTACCATTAAATAACACATCACTATAAAGCTGCATTGCATTTTCAATTCCATGCCTTAGAAAAAGCAGCTGGAGACACTCTTTTCAGTTTTGTTAAAATGGGATCAGCCAACACCTTTACATTCCACCATCCAGCCAAGAGCAGCTCAATACGTGTACAGTGCCACTGTGTACACACCTCTGTCCTGCATTTCCACACGCAACATTCCGCCCTCCCTCTCTGCATGGACCTACAGAGTTTGCCTCTGCTACCTCCAGACACCACACAGAGAGCCAGAGACCACATCCACCCACCTCCCTGTGCACTATGAGGACTAGCACCACAGGGACTGAAATAAGCCATTTTTTCTTTCCAAGTTGAACTACAGCTTGCTTGTTACAGCTTTTTCCAAACTATGGGGCACAACAGGATTCAGAGAGAACTGAAAAGTGCTTGGAAGAGACACTCTTGTTCACACTGAAACAGAAGTTTCAGAAGAGACACTACATTTCCAATCGTGGTAGCATCAACATTTCTATGTGACACTTTGCAAGATCGTGTCACCTCTGTCCTCTTTCCTGCTCTTATGCCACTACCTACATTTCATTAGAACAAGAACTTTTATGACTGCTCATGAGTTGGAACAGAGATTGATCACACAAAAAGACAATTTTAATTAATTTGAGGTGTTAGATGTTGCAGCAAGTGGTGGATCACCCAACAGGCACTTACTTCTAGAAAACATTTTACACAGACTCATTAACACTCAACACCTTTATCAGACAGCTTTTAAACAGCAGTTTTTGACAGTTTAGAGACCATTCTCAACCATGAGATTTTTCTAGGGCAAGTGAAGTAATTCTTACTGCTATTGAAACATCAGCCTTGCTTACTGTAGAATTCTCCACACTGGAAGATGCTGTCCATTATATTCAATACATCTCAGCCTCACCACCAATCCCCCCCGGCAAGTGTCAGGAGCGTGGGTCTGGGGCCTTTTTGATGTTTTTTTCTTTTTTTTGCCTCTCTGGTTTTGTTTTAGGGTTTTTTAGACAAAGTCAGGAGCAGCTAGGATTAATATTTAAATAGGCAGAATCCTTCTCAGTTCCTTCACAAAGGGATAGCAGTTTGATCATGCTTTATAGAAGGCACTTTGACAAAAAAAGGCAAGACATCACGTTCAAAAGCATAATATTTCAGTAGCAGCTTGCAACAACAACTGAATTGTGACACTGCACTAAAGAGCACATAATTACCTGTTCCCTGCAGTGACTTCAACACAGGTGTAGAAAGCCGGCTCACATTCAAAGTTGTTCATCACGATTCCATGATAGCCATTTAGAACGTGCTGGTTGATGCCTTTTCGACGGAAGTGCTCCAAAACTTTGTTTATGCTGTCTATACCATTCAAAATGGCCTGTTAAAATACAGCTAATTACTGTACTGCAGTTAAAATGTGTGGGCATAATAATAATTTTGCCTTTACCTTTGAGACAGGTGTAACCTCCTTTTTTGCCGAATTCCTGTTAACCTACAGCTCTAACAGAAGATACCTAAATAAGAGTCCATCACTTCTCAGTTTTGTTTATTTGGGGTTTTTTTAAGCAAAAAGGTATCAGAAGAAATTTTAAAAGTATTCCGTTTCTGCCTAGTCTCCTCACATCAACTACCTTGAGCTTGCAAAACTCATGTTCAAGTAGTTGTAGAGCTATAAATATTTGAAAAATTCATCTTAAAATATAATTTGTCGATCTTAATTACGACAGAAAGACAATAATTTAAAAAAATAACTATCATATCTTTCAGATAAAACTGACTTGTCCTTTGAGATTGCACAAGGAATTCTCAAGAGCGAGGTTATCTTACCTTTCCTGTTGCTGCTCTGAGAAGCTGCTGTTTCTTTTCTAGATCCTCCCTCTTTGCAGCAAGAGCTTGTTGTTCTGCATTCTCTTCTCTCCATAGATAACTACAGAACAAAACCAATAAAATTTTGTAAATGTGAATGCAATCTGAAGGTTTTATTGTTATTTTCTTAAAGACTGCTAATTTAATGGGAAGGCAAAGTGCAGAAGTTCATACATGGCCATATTTAAAAAACATACCTACATGCCATGTTAACAACTACACAGTTGGGGTCCTTCACATTAAGTGAGATTGAGATATATTTCAATTAATTACTAACTTTCTTTCACTCTGTAGTTCATCCTTTTTATTTTTCACTTCATAGTATTTTCTGTCCAATTCTTCAACACGAGCCTTCACTTCGTTAAGATCCTGGTCCAGTTTCTAACGCAAAGAAAAGAACAGTATGAAAATACAGCTCTTTATATTAAAAAAAAAAAATCTTTATTTTATTCAATACTGAACTACTAAAAATTCAGAAAAGTCCTACAAACATTTTAACCCGTTTACAAGAAAATGCAAAAGCACTAAGCATAAAGACAGCTTTGTAAAGAAGCAGTAACAAGGTGTAGGTGCCACACAGGCAAAGCAGGCAGCGAGTTCAACTGAGCCTCCGGGCATTAAAGTGAAATGGATCCCTGTAAGTCACAGTAAGATCTGGAATCAAAACAGTAACTAATATACATATAACTTCTGTGTAATCATGCTCTGAAATGACATTTGTGATAAGTACAACTAATCTTGTGTACCATGTCAACCTGCTATTAGTCAAAAGCCTCAGCCTGCTCTCCAGCAGCACTAGATTTTCGAGACAGCTGCTGTCAACAGCGCGCAGTTCAAGCCAATGCACAGACATCCTCCCTTTGCTCACTTAACGCCTGCCATTTTCAAAGCAGTTCAGGGCTAGCACTCGAGAGTGTTTACGCATTTATATGTGTACAAGGAGGAGTAACTGCTCTAAAAACACAGCCAGCTCATTCCAAACTAACCTTGCAAGCTCTCAAATCACATTCACCCAAGACGCCTTCTCTTTGAACAACAAAAAGCTATACAACTCTTCACCTAAGCAAAAATCAACCTTCCTTGAGGAGAAAAAGAAAGGAATCAAAATCCACAACAAATTTAACCCCTTCAATTCTATAGAATTACCATTAGAGCAGTACAGTACAATTACTGTCAGCCAGTGTTAAAAGCTATTCTCTTCATTCACCGACTCAGAGAATCACAACTTTGCTAATGTGGGTCCCAATCAAGCAGTATTTTAGCACAACACCATCATCTTTGCTCAACTACGCTCCTGCATGGTTGTCAGACTGACCCTCAATTTCAGTAGGTATATTACACAAAGACCAAGAACACCATCAGCATTGGCACTGTATGCTCTCTCAATACAAAAGCAGGGTTTTCCACGGCTGGAGCTCCTAGCAGGAATGCTGTCTCTGGATTATTTTGCTGTATTTGCACTGTAAGAGCTGTTTCTGAATGGAAACTAAAATCTAAGTTATGCAGGTAATACAAGAACAGAGTAATCTTCTAACATGCCTAGGGATGCAACTTCTAACCAGCTGCAACTGTGGTACAAGGGTGCAGTGCCTGCTGCATAGTTAAAAAAATCCTCTTGCTCGGGACAAATGAGAGAAGTGAAAACAATCAACACAGACTTCTGTAAGAACGTAACACAAACTGTTATCTACGACATGACTACGTTCAATGTAGACAAGAGCAAGGCAGATAGAAGCCTCTTCCTGGTAACTCAGGCCAAACATATTGGGGGAAATACTAGAAGGCAAAGCCAGCATATAGAGTGAAGTTAGTGTAATGCCAAAGGAGTTTAAAGCTTATCTGCAGATGTTTTCAGTAAGCATTTTTCAAAGACCACATCCAACCAGAAAGTCACATCTCCCTTATAAATATGCATTGAAGTCTGACTGTCCAAGATTGAGTATTTAACCCTTCTCTCAAAAAGACTGAGAATAAGCTGAAAACTTACACTGTACTGCTCCAAGTTTTTCTCCTTGTTTGCCTCTGTGTCCTCTAAATCCTTGTGTATAGCTGCAATCTGCCGCTTCTTGTCATTGATGGCTTGATCTAAAGACTTCAGTTCTTTCTTTATCCACTTATCCCTTTCCTCTTTGGAAGTGAACTGGCTCCCTCGACCTTGTTTTGCATAAAGATCTGTTCTTTCTTGTGTAGCCTGTGCAAGCCTGTTTTGAGAAGGGAAAGACATGCCGTATTATAAAGAAATCTCGAACTTAGTAAGAGCAAGCATTAAGAATTACTATTAGAATTTTCAGGAAGTGTCAAACCAGGCTCTAAAATTTAAGCACCAAATCAGTAACAAAAAGAAAAGGATCAAGTAATAAACAATAAAATCCTCCACAAGAAGTGGTTAAGCTTAGAAAATCATGTTGCCAAATACTGTTCCCACCCCAACAACAAACCAGGCTTTTTACAGACCATCTCCAAGTGCATGTAGCTACCCCCACTGCCAAACAACACGTACAAGTTTTTGCTAATTGCAGATGGATAGCATTGACAAAATCAGCATAGAATGCCACACACCTAGCAATTCCCCTCTCTTCTTTTTCTTTTACGCTGTTAAATTTTGGCTCTGTTTCTGCCAGTTCTTTCTGCTTCTCCTCGATTTTCTCAAGAAGTTTTTGCCTCTCTTTTAGCAGTCTTTTCTGAAAGTCAAACAAAGCAGTATTTAAAGTTAGTATTTAAACTAATCTAGCAAACCTTACAAAATAGTGACAGGCTCCAGTCTAAAACCAAAACTTCAGTGTACAAAATATTTCCTTGTGCCAATGCCATTTCAAGACTTCACTGCTGTTACATACCCTTTGCTCACTGTTGCCAGCTAATTCATCCTGTAGATCTTTGGCCTTCAGCTCTAATTTAGTCCTCTGTTTAATCTGCTCCTGTCTTTCAGCACTAAGTTGTTCTTTCTCTTCTTTCATTGCAGAAATCTTTGTCTTCAGTTCTCGAACTTGCCGTTCTATTTCCTATGCAAATTTAAGTATGCAGTATCTTAAACACTGAAGGAATATTTCACTATTTATCAAAACTCACAAGATCATTATTCTGTAGATCACAATACACTAGGTGTGTGAAAAACCCCAAGTTTCCAAAGAGGATGAAAGCATGCAACAGAAATTAATACGATTTTAGACACCACCAGCCCTCACCCTCTCCCTCCCTGCCTCCTCCAAAAAATCCCCAAAACCACAATGCAAAACACACCTCTGGAGAGCCCTTTGAAAAGTATTTTTACCTCCATTTTATCTCTAGCATCTTGCTGTGCATCTCTCAGCTGCCTGGATTTTTCTCCACTTGTCTCTCGTTTAGCAGAAAGCTGTACGGAAATATCACCAATACCTTAAGTAGCCAGATTCTGTTTTAGTAGTGGTTCCAAAAAGAAAATCATTTATTTAGTGAATAACAGTGATGCTGAGGAGTACATGCAGTGCACGTAGTTGGGTGTGCAGCTGCAGATTGCTGCAGATTGAGCGCTGGGTGGTGGAAGCCACAGGCAAGAGAACTAATGTCTCTGCATAACAAAGGGCTCGGCAACCTGTGGCACTCAAGAGACGCAGCAGGAGCCCCGAGCTTAGACTGTGATGGGATAAAAACCCAGGGTTTCCTTTGTTAGGATTCCTCCTCGGAGGCACCAGCTTGAGCTGTTCCTTTGTTATTTAATTACTGCACCAAGATGAAATTATTTGAAGGATGGAGACATCTGAGACTCTGCTATGGGAAACCTGGTCTGACTGTGAGTGCAGTGTGCAGGGAGTCAAGCGAGGCACCTGTGCTGGGAAGGGGCTTTGTTCCTAGCTCAGGTGGTGTGGTTGTGACTGCCAGAGTGGCTCCTGGACGGCTGGACAGGAAAGCTTCCTTAACACTGTCAGGATTCTATCAAGGAACGCAAGGGCACGGTAGCAAAAACAAACCAACAGCTCATTACATTTTGTACTAGCCAAGATATTTTACCTCATCAAGCTTAGCTCGGGTTTCATTAAGTTCCTGATTATAAATGGTATATTCTAATGCTCTCCTCATTTTATCCCATTTCTGGTACTGTGCCAGCTCTTCTTTCTCCTCTTCTAGAGTATGCAGTCGCTCTTCAATGTATTTCAACAACTCGTTGATCTTCTCCCGCTTGCCCTCTTCAGAAAACATGACAAGATTGAAATCCAGTTAAACACTGTAATATAACCCCCCATATTTACAGCCACCGAATCCACTCCAGTGATTAACTATTTGTCAACATACATAAAATGTAAAAACAGCCCATGCCCAGAAGTTCTCCAAAAAACCATCCTAACAGCAGAACTGCTGATACTTGTTATGGAAGGCAACACAAGCGTGTACTCTCTTGGCTCACACACTTAAAATGATACAGACTGTACAACATGAACTCCAGTGTTTGCACAGCAGTAGGTATCCTGATTTTTGGATCACTGCCAACTGACATCACTCATATGTTTTGAACAGTAAATGTACCCATATTAGCTTAGCTAAAAAGTTTTATTACTAAAAGCACACAGAAAGTAACTTATTAAACCTCTCTGAAATACTAGAAATTCAAGGAGGAAATATGACAAGCTCTGCACTGTTTTAACATACCACGAATAACATCTATTCAGCTTTACTGAAAAAGCCTGAAGTTTTAGAGTTAACTGAATTACTGTGGCATAAAGCAATAACTTCTTAAAGTTTTACCTGTTTCTTTCATTAGTGAAATACTCTCCTCTTTACGTTCATCATACACTCTGGTACCAGCTACTTCTCTTAGTAACTTCAGTCTTTGAGAGTCAGGAGCTGTGGCCATCTGGTTGATCTGAAAATTCAAGATCTATGATTTCAATAACCTGCTCTGGATGTATGGCTAACCACAACAGAGCAAAGATTGCACTCTTTTGCTCTGCCTGCTTGCCTGAGGTTTTGGCAGGAAGATTCAGACACATAGCATACACCACACTGCTTTCCTCTCCAGACAATTACTTCACGACAGCAAGTATTCTGCTCGTAATGAAATTTGCTGCTTTTCAAACGTTACCGTTTGTTGCTAAAACTCAGGATACAAGTATTACGTACACCGAAGAAATCATAAACCACTCAAAATTATGTTCAGAGAAACTCAAGCTTGGGCTTTTAAGTCCTGGTGCTAAATCAAATAGTTTAAATGCCTCCATAAAACCACACTAAAACGTAGGGTTATAAATCTTAGAATAATTCACATCATGAAACACTCATTAATATGACATCACATCAGTCATACAATTACACCCAACATAAAACTCACTTCCCTTCAATAGAATTTCAGTGGCTGCATGCTTTTCTAAGAAGGTAACTGTTTCCAATTTGTCTTATATTAAAACCAGTATGTGTATTTTGGCTGCTAAGTAGTGCGCACCAATCCCCACTACAAGTGACTTTCCAGCTCAAGCTGTTTCTTTCAAATGCACACATTCAACTGTATAGGAAAATTTACCCTGACAAACATCTGGCACACTGTATGATGGGTTAGCTCCTCAAGTCTCCTGCATTCCTCTCCAAGTACCCTTCCAGTAACCTTTTGGAGGTGACAGGTACCAGTGTCTCCTTGATGCTCCATCCTGTGAGCCATTACAAATAGTCTGTGCTTTGTCTGCAGATGTGGGTGTCCTTTGAGAGCTCTAAAAAGCTGCTTGGGTCTTGAAGACCAGTGAAGACAGGCCATGCCACGAGCCCTTTTCCTGATGTGCGGACGGCTGGCCTCTGCATTTTCCATTCATTCACCACTGACAGTATTTTTAATCTCTTAAAATTCTCTACCATTACTTTGTTGCCTCATCTATAGGCCCAGAAATCTTTGAATTTACACTGAAATTGTCCCAGGAATCAAGTTTGCTTTGTATTTAAGTATATGGAAAAAAACCTGATTGTAAAGATCACCATGACGAAAACCCTTTGCTAAATATCAACGTTTACAGACATGAATTTTTTTCTTAAAATCAACATAAACTACTAAAACAACAACATCTGCCAAAGAAACATCTGCATACAAGAACTATTTCAAACCAAGGTAGATTTAGGTTTTGGTTTACTTCTGAAATAATTGAACTAAGTTTGGCATCCAGGAAACATGTGACAGTGTGACAGTGACTCCTTCTACTTTGTGAAAAAGAATCTTACCTTTCCTTGTTTGACAATATAGTAGGGATTACTGCGAGAAAATCCAGCACTTTCAAGAAGATTCATGACATCATTTTTCCTGAAATATTATTATGAATCCATTAAAAACTTACAGTAAAAGTGACAGTTGTAAAAATGCAGTAAAGTATCACAACTACACATCACATAATATAATCACTGTGTGCAACGCATGCTCTGTGTGAAGAAGCTTCTTTATTTGAATGAAAATGGCTAATTCTAAAATGAAATGAGAGAAAAATGGAAAATATCTAAAATACTACAGAATTCGAAAGAGATTAAGAAATAAGCACCACGAAGCACAGAGGAGGGAAATACAGGCAAAGATATCACAAGGAAGGATATAAAACCACCTAGAGTGTGGCAACACTTCTGTTTTAAAAAGCCCTGAAAGAACTACTATGCAAGCAGTTAAAACACCACATTAATGGATGGATTAAACTGCAAATTCAAAGTCTTGCTGCCTATTGCACAAGGACTGATGTTCCAGCTGTCAAACTACTGGCACTCCGGTATTACACAACAGAAACAAATTATTTCATGCTAGGGATGCAAGTGTTGGGTTTGCCTATAGAACTTTACAGAAATACTACTATTCTCATTCAGATAAGGAAAAGAAGTACCTACGTCACCATTTTCTTGTCTAAGAAATATTGGTCCTTCTTGGCTCCAATGACTCTGCGAAGTGAGACTTCCTCTTTATCAATCTTGAGAAAACAAAAGCCAGTAAATACACATACCTACTGCAAGCAGCTGTAACTCACCCAGAATGTTTATGGCACTTTTTACTTTAGAAATGACTCAAAAGCAGTTATCGTGCTGAAGTCTTCCATAACACTGAGATTACTTGACTCTGCAATGATAATCTATGTCCAAAGCAGTTCACTGCACTTACCGGTAACCTGTTGTCGGAATTGTCAAATATGATCTCCACAAATGCCGAAATAACACGAGGACCTGTACCTTCCTAAGAAAGGAGATGTTTTGGTTAGACGACTGCCACCTTAGAAAAGATTTTTGAACTCATTCTTCTCCTCTTTTCCCTGACGACCCCACTTCCCCCTTCCTTTCAAGGACTCGAGATGCAACAGTATCTACATAAGATCCAGCATGCATATTTTTACTTCTGAAAATCTTGGCTACACATTCACTGGTGCGCATTATCAACACAACGTATTACTGTGTAATAAATTCCCTTTTGCCAATGGAAACAAAGAAAGATGCTTTCAAAATAATCGGCTTAAAATATCCATACCCCATACCCCATATCCATACCCCAAAAATTTAACATTTTTGTCGTACCATTCAAACGCATTAGCTTATTCCTTAGTTTTGTTGCTATACACCTTCACTTACATGCAACAAAGCCAGTCTCTGCTCTGGGCGAAGATGACTAAACTCATCACTGAGGACAAACTGAATTGCTGTAATAAAATAGTAAAGAAACAGAAGATTTATTCTTTCCTTCTGGGAGATATGCAGCACTTTCATTAACTCAAAACACACTGGTTTACTGTTGTATAATACAGTCATGCTGTTGCTAAAATCTTACAATATTTCTTCATTAAAAACCTTAATCTGCTGGATCTTTATCACTCAACCTGCTGTACAGCAGGATTTATCTGAAGAAGTCATTGTTGCCAGATTACTGGTTCACTGCATAATCATTAACAATGCTGAACAAGTAGGGATTCATGAGCTTTCCTTTACATATACACAGCACACAGGCTAGGCTAAAAATATTGCTAAAATACTTAGCACTTGACAATTTATAAACACAACCGTCACAAAGCCTACTAACACCTTTAATTAGCACCTTTGCTCCTCCATTAATGCTCCCACCCTACAAAATCCCCCTCATAACCTTATATTAAAACAATGTCTAAGCTGTGCCAAACTGCTATGGAGTACAATTTAGCCACTAAGGATGTCTGAAACCACTGCAAATACCATAATCATCTTTCATGATGGGCGACTTCTAGAATCAGTTTCCTCCTGGCCCTTAGTAAGTATTAAACAAGTGCATTGAGATCTGCCTTTCATCACTGCCAAGTAATTTCCAATCTGCCACTTCTTATTGAGGAGGATCATTTGTTAAACCAATTTCTAGCAAAAACAAGCAAAGAAACCTGGTATCTTCAGCATTCCTTGGCTAATAAGAAATCCATGCTTACCGTAAAAAAAGTTGCTTTTTCCAGATCCATTTCTTCCCACTGAAAATTAAAACACAAAGTGTAACATATGTTATAGCTGACATAGGTTAACAGTGCAGTGTACCTTAAATGCTACATAAAAATATTCAAGAGCAGAACCCAAATATAAAGCAGCCAAATGAAATCTCAAGGGAACGAGGTGAACTTGGTAGGTGGATCACTAAGTCATTGAGCACAAGACAGTAGCCCTTTGTCCACTCAAACACATTACCTTGATTTACAAACTCCAACAGTATTCCACAATGAGAATCATAGTTAAACCAATCATATTTATTGCAAATTTTTTGGTTCTTATACTGATATCCTGATGGATAGGAATAGCAGACCTAAGTCAAATTCTTCTGGCCCCAGAACATTTATCCAGAGGAAACCATTTGCCTGTGCATTCAGGTTGACTGTATGAACTTCACACAGCACATTAACTTCTTCATACTCCACTTGTTAATCCAGCAATATTGTTTTTAGAAGAATGGAATAAGTACTACTTCTATACAGAAAAATAAAAAAGCACTTCACCAACATAATCTCAATGTTTATTCCAAAGTGTTTCAGCAAGGCCCAGTGTCTTCTCTTTATGATCAGCACCTACTCTATCAGTTCCAAGCCCACTTGTCTTCCAGCAGCAATGAACATCCCAGGCTTTTCATCCCTGCCTGCCTACATGCCATCCAGATTCACCTCATCCCCAGAACTACTCGGGATTACAATGAATTCTTTTTTAAAAAGCAAAAAACCCTCAGTGAAACAGAGTTTTTAGTGTATTTTAAAAACATTAATACCTGGATAAAGTCTTAGCTCCTGAGGAAATAACGTTACTAAGCAAGACATCTATTCATGTCATATGCATGGGTTTTTTTCCCTAGTACCAGAGTTACATCCTGGCTACTAAGATTTTATGTCGTTCAAAATTGACTGTTTGCTGTTGGGTCAGCAGTCTCAAAAGTTGCTGCACAATCACTAAAATCAATGCAAACAAAAAGGCAGGGCCAGGCATCCATAGGCAGAAATAGGAAGAGGTGTGAGAATGGTGGACAGCAATGTGCTATTAAAATAGGCGTTATTTATGAAACTGTCCTTTAAAACTTATACTTTTTGACAGTCTACAGTCCAGAAATTCATTCCTTTAAAACTGGAAGAAAGAGGATCTTCTTTCTCCGCACGAGTTTATAATTGCTGGTGTGCTTGTTTATAAAAATGATGACACTTGCATAGACAAGAAAAAAAAAAAAAAAAGAATCCCATACAAATTTTCTGCTGCTGTTCCTGCAAGGACAACCTTTAAAGGAGGTGTGGCTGATACAGAGATGTGCGCCTAGGAAGGAGTTTACGAACTTCACTCAGTTTCTGAAGATTCGAGCTCTTGTCCTAGCAGAACTGAACGTTAATAGCTGTCTGCTGGAAGTGGAACGCGCCTTGCGGTACATTACAGACAGCTGTACAGAAGTTTCCAAAACAAAAAATACAACCATCACATGTAAGCCGAATATTAAAAACTATAAAGGAGACTAACATGAATATCATCTGAAATAAAAGTGCAACTTTAAGTAGTGCTAAAAGGCAAGTATCAGAACTTACCAATGACATTGTGTTTGGAGCTGAATGGGTCCACAATGGTTTGGTCCCTGTAGCTTCGAAAGCCCTGAATGATTACCTGGTGAGAAGAGGGAGTTACTTTATCAAAGTTCTCTCTGTTCCTGAACAGTCCTTCTACTATAAGGTTTGACAAAATATTTACATCGATTGTAATTTAATTTGCCTGCCCTTCCTGCACACACTCAACTTTTCAGCTCAAGATCAGAAACTCACATCAAACTTGCCCCTCACCTAAGAATCGATTTAGGGACAGATTTCTCCCCTAGCAAGAGATGCTGGTACTTGTGCAGGCCAAAGCATAGCAAGTAAGAAAGTTCCAAGAGCTTTTTTGTAACAAACCACACAAAAATATGGATTTGCTTAAAATATCATATACAGGAAAGAAAACTCAATATAACGAGCACTTATATTTAATATTTCTAATGCAATCTACTTACAGCACGACAACTTTATTAGCAAATTCTCCAAGCAGTGCAATTGCAGGCTGCAAAAACTGTACTAGACTGCCTATTTCACATGCAACACTCTCATTTTACTGCGCAATCTAAAGGGAAACATAAAAAAGCAAGCTTGTCTTGGTTCTACCAATTCACAGCCTAACGAGACAAATAAAAATGTGCACAAATAACTTCAGGAGCTTTGCAGCAAACAGTCACCTGGAAGCAGCACATCAAATTTCAACTATTTAATTTCAGCCGCATTTTGAGGTTTGCCAGGCCTAGTAATAATATACAAGGTACAGAGTTACAACATCCTAAAACTTCAGCTCTGCATAGCAACAAAACTGATCCAACTTCCAGCACCAAGCAACCTGTTTCATACATCAAAGCTGTGCTGAAAGCACAGCAGCTTTGCTCTGCTCAGTATGACACCAGAAAGGCAGCAGCCACCTGAAGGTTTGACATTTGCAGATCCTTCAGCAAGAACACTTGAAACAGGACTACAGTTACCATTTAATAGCTGTGTTCTTTGCCCAGCTCTTCCCCAAGAGAAACAGGATACAGTTAAAACAGTGGCAGTGGCTCACTACGACAGCTACAATACACTAAACATCACTTGTTAAGAAGACACAAAAACATCTTACAAGATACTTCTCAATATTATTACTGCTGAAGCTTAAGATATGAAATTATTTAGATTTTTTGTTTGTAAGGTCTATGGTCCCATCACCATTTTCTATTTCTCTGAACACGTCATTCCTTCTCTCGCACCTTCAAGTATTAAAGTAGCCCATATCCCAGAAAATGAGCATAATACTTTTTATTCAAGAAGCACATACAAAACTTCAGCAAAAAGCCCAGAAGTGGTACTGTACACATTTAAGCAAGCCTTTCCTCACTACTGCAAAAGCCTCTATTAAGTGTACACCTCAGTATCTCAAGAAACAGCTACCTTCAGAACTGCATTCATATTCTGCAATATTCTGGTAGCATTACACAAACAGTTGGGAAAAAAGTCCTGCCCCCAGAAAGTACTGGTGGACAAAGGACTGGGAGAAGAAGATGCCCTATTTATTCATGTCAAGTTTGATCTTCAGTCTTTCTTCCATTATGTGACAGCCTGCTATTAAATATTATCGTGGAAAACTCCTCTTATCACCTGTTTGTACTAATGGATTAAAACCCTCTCACTAATGTTGAATGAAAATGCCATGTCAGACAGCAAATCAAACCGTGAAGTTTATAAAAATCAAAATGAAATAAAACTTTAAGGTATTAACTAACTTTTAGTCAGAACTTAAGAGAGCCCTTCTCTTCCCAGGCACTGTGGCTTCCTTGTCAAATTCTCTTTGCAAAATTTTCATTACTGGAATCTGAAGCTAAGAACACAGCTAGGCAGGAAATTACTAATCCTTGACGATCAAACATCAGATTGAAGCAGAAGCTATTTTGGAAAAGGAATAGCGTTCCAATACAGTTCCCTTCAATACTTTGCCTACCTAAACCTTTTCTGAACTGCAGTTGTCTGTGCTCCCTCTCCTCAGGCCAGATACAGTTTTCTTCAACCACTTGCACTGTATTCAGATCAACTACACCGGAAGCAATCAAGGATTTCAGAATTTAATGGACCAAACTACAGAAAGTAGGTTTAAGATGATGCACGGACTGAAGGCCCAGGCACTGTGGCTGTGAATACAAACACCCAACCTCCCCTAAAAAAACCAGTCTGCCTCATCTGCCAGATGGAGACTTTTGCAGCAAGCTCAGTGCCAGCAGTTTTCAAAGGCAAAGCAGGAACAGAATATCTTACTCGGGTCTTGCCACTCGCCCTAGGCCACAGCAACTACGTACGTTCACTTTGATTTTACATATTAAATAAAAAATATCTTAAAAAGCCCAAACGTTTTGAAACAGTGCTGCTTCCAAACTCGCTAGATTTCAAGGGGAGGGGGTGAAATTAAAAGAATGGGCAAAAAAACTGGTCTCTACTACTTTTACATTTTTCACATAATATTTTAAGAACTTCTGGATTGGAACAATTCATTTACTTGATTCTCGGAAGAACCTGAAAGTCTCTACAAAATGATTACACCAACCAGTTATCATTTCTTGAATACTGCTATAGAAGTACAAACTTTTAGCACCCACACACTCAGGCACCTCGGGAGTGTGAAACAGGCGGACTCTGAACACCATCACCTTCTCCCAAAGTTCCTCTCTAGATGGTTTATCGCTTCATCCATCCTACATATTCTGAAACCTCATGACTTCTTAATTGCCTTGTCTAGACTCAGATTAAGACTTCAATATTTTTAATGTTCAAACTCCAGGAATAAGTTCTGGAAAGCAACAAAATAAGGGACACTGATGGAATCAAATTCATTCCCTTTTTTTATTCTCACGTTCACACATTGTTACACTTTCTTCTATAGCTCCTGTAACAGTATTGGTTACTGACCACCCAATTTTCCTTCTTTTTATTTTCCTCAAAGTGAAACGTTTCCCCTGTTATGAGTTAATTCGGACTTCTTATTCTATGTATCTTCGCTGCTGTTTGCTTTTGAGAATTCAAATCTGGAGAACAAAAACTCTTATTCAAAGTCTTTAAAGCAATGTGCCCACCTGCGATAAGAGTGATTTACAAGAACACGATCAAAAGGCATTTGAAACACTACCCAGTCAGCCAAAGAGTAGATGAGAACCTGATATCTGCGTAGAACATGCACTTTCAAAGTTAAATAAGTATTCTTCTTAAGAAAGACACCCGCAGGGTGTCAGAAACAGGTCGATTTTGAGTCCACCAGGAAATGAGAATCCCGGTACGCTCAGTATGAACACACACACGCAGCAGCACAAAAGCAGCAATAAAAATCTGCTGCTAAAGCGGCTGCAGGGATACTGCAGAAGTAATACAAGTATGACCTCAAAAACTGTTTGAAAAAGGTCCATACCAGGATCTTTTTAACTGAGCACCAGCCATAGATCCTTTGGCAAGGGTGAAGCATAACAGGTGAAATGGTTCATGCCCGGGGGCCTGAGACAGCACCCCAAAGCACAGAAGAGACCCCACAATTTGAACAGCTGAAATATGCCTCTGACAGCTGAGCAGAGCCCTTTGTTTGGGTACGAGCCTTCCGCGGCCGGGACACCGGGGCTGGCGTACAAAGGGGCCCCGCGAACAAGTCTCGGGTCCATGAAAGAGAGACCCCAGCGCCACTTCACACCTGCAATGAATGAAAGAGGAGCGGAGAAGCAGAGAAAGCGCCGCCAGCCCAGCCGGCGGTAGGACCTGACCCGCGGCGGGCCAGGGGCACCTCCCCCAGCCTGGACCTCGATCCCCGCCCCCCGGGACAGAAAAGATCGAAGCAAAGGCCTCCGAGCCCGCCGCAAGCCCGCAGGCCCCCTGCTGCGGGCCGCGCAGATGTGAAGGTGCAGAGCCCCCAGGCCCGGGGCGGGACGGGCTGGGCCAACCCCCCCGGCCAGGCCCAGGCCGCACCGCACACTGCGGGCGCCGCGAATCCCGCTGGCTCACCTGCTTGATGTACATGTTTGCCGAGGATGGGGTAGGCCCGCCACGCTGTCGTTCAGCCCGCCCTCGCCGTCTCTTTCCGGTCCGAGCGCTCGGCTTGACCGCGGGTCTCCGCCGCCGCTTCCCGCCCCCTCAGCCGCCCCCCGCTTCCCGCAGAGGGCTCCGCTCACCCCTCACGCAAACAAAATGGCGGCGGACCCTCCCCGTCCCGTCCTGGCACGAACCATTCAGCGCCACTTGGAGGGAGAACTGCGGAGCAGAGAACGCGCTCCTGTCCCGACGAAGAAGAGACACCACGTGAGACATGGAATTTCCTTGTTTCGATCTTCTAAAGTGCCTCGGTGGTCTTTTGGAGGGCGCTGCATGGCGCTCAAGGCGGGCCACTCTGCCTCCCGGCTGCCGGGATCCCCCCGGGGATTTGGGAGAAGTGGTTTCTCCCGTCGAGGGGCGGATTGGGCGCCAAAGGCAAGTTGAGGCGAGCGGGGCGAGCGGCAGCGCGGGCCTCTAGGGGGCGCCGCCGGGGACGCCCTGAGGGGCCGCTTTGCGCGGGAGGCGAAATAAAGGCTCGGTCTGGAGTCCCGACTTCTGTTCGAGGGTCTAAAACTAATTTTTAAAACCAAAAGTTATAATAAAAAATAAGCATCAGCGGCGTTAGGGCCTGCGCTGGCGCGCCCCTTGCCCCAGCGCACTCGCTCCCTCAGCCATCTCCGCCCGGCTGTGTAGGGCTGGGAGCCGAGCTCCGCATCCACCAGGAAAAGGTCTGGGCGAAGCCAAATAGGGGCCCATGGTGAGCTGGGCAAACAGCGATGGTGCGAAACATGCTCAGGAAAACAGATTGGCTGGAGTCCGTGCCCGCTCCTTTACCTCGCAGAGCTACTGTTCAGCTCCCCGGAGGAGCTGTCAAACACAAAAATAAGCAAAATGGTGGAAGAGAAACATTAATTTTCACCTAATCTCTTCCAGTTACGGTAATTTCAGGTGTTATTGTGACAACAGTCGGGGCGCGACGTCTCAGAGAAAATGCAATTTTCAATTTGACAGCGCTCCCTCAAAACTGCAGCTGTAGCCAGCACTTCTAGACATGCAATAGAATTCCTCCACTGAGCCTCTTAACACTAATAAAAATTAGATTTAAACAGAAAGGCCTAGTTTCTACCTCTCCTAGATGGATGAATTACTTTTCTTCCCTAATGGGAAAATCTCCCCAGTCCCAGACATTCTTAAGTGCCATGTAATTAAATGGTTTTACTAACAGCCCTTCAAGAGGCAATTGTAAGAGATTTTACCAGCACCTATAAAGAAATGGTCCATTGTTTCTTCAGAAAACACAGGGCTTAAAAAACTATAGCGTTTAATGGTTGCTCCACAAACAAATTCAAAATGAAAATTTCCTGCCTGTCTTATTTGGCTTTTAAATAGCTCAGTTCAATGGGACTGAGGGAAAAAAATATTTTCTCTATTTGCATTTTCAAAAGCCCTTTCATCTTAGGATTTCAGGGAATTTTAAATCCTCATATAAGTCTCACAGCATCTTTCTGGGATTAGTTTGTGATACTAAATTTACTCTTCTTTGCTTTTTCTGGGGTGAAGTGAGTTAGAGATACTGGTAGTTCAGGTCCCAGATGCCTGGCCCATCTGAGGAGACTCCTGGCAGGGGGGAGAAGAGAGTTTAAGAAAAGAAACAAAAGTCAGATTCCCCACTTTTCCTTACAACACAGTTAAACAATCTTGTACCTGGTTGAAAGAGTTATCTGCATCCATTTTTGTGTTAATATTTGCATGTAAATAAATTGTACACATTTACACAACCTAGAATACACAGATTTACACGTTCTAGGTACACTTGGAGTTTTCAAAACCACCTGAAACACTCAGACGGGAGAAAACAGAAATACGTTTTGCATGTGCATTTGAGACTCGGTGGCACTCCACATCAGGCAGTGCAGTCCAAGCTCTGCCGAAACACGGCAATGACGGCTTTGTCCCAACAAACAGCCAGGATATCTCCTCACTTAAGGTCTTCTCCTGCTAAAGACACAGGTGGTCATGGATGGACCATCCCTGTTTCTCAGGGCGGTAATAGGCATAGAAACGTTCTTAAATTGGCAGGTTCCAAAGTGCATTCCTCTTTGTCTTCTGCTTTTAGAGGTACAGGATGCCTTGAGTCATGTTTTAGAGATTTCCTTTGTAGTTCAGAAGCTTATTTTCACTTAATCATAGACTCCCAGAGCAAGGAGTTAATCTTCGTGCCTTAAAGAAGGGGTTCAGAGAAACCAGCGGAGGAAAATTTGCCTTTTCTCTTGACTGCTGCGCTGACATTGTTGTGCCGAATGCACCAAGTCCCCTTGAAAGCCCTGTCTCAAGCCAAACAACGCTCTCTGATGCTCCAGACAGTTTCCTGTTGTTGAGGTGTACCAAGAAGCGCATCGCTCCGTTATGAACAGGCACAAACAAGGACCTGGGATCTCTTTTATCCCCAGGTATTCATTCTCTCTTGAGAACTTTGGATACACAGCTCACTCCGGCAGTTTGAAGAGGGCTCATGTGCATACAAATGTGCACAGACACCAGGTTATATTTATTCATAAGAATAAAACCATATCCCACTGATATTCCATCATCAAGCACTCTCACCAGTGTGACGTTCTTGCAAAAATAGCAACCGTATTCATTAAGGATTAAGTGGCAAATGATTGTCTGGTTCAAAGAGTGTTTCAAATACTCAAATAAGGCCCCTGCACACAGGTTTTGTCGCCTAGCAATTAGAGATTGTACTTGAGGCAGTGGAGTGGTGGGGTAGGTATTATACTTTTTGTTATCCTTTTGGTTTTGTAGTACATGCTGTAAATGTGCTTCCAACCCGAGTGTGATGCATGTCATTTTTATGCTGTCAAGCTGCTGTGGCTGTAGGAGTGCAGAAAGCTGGCAGCTCGTAAAACAGCGCTCTATATTCAGAACCTGCAAACATATAATCAGTGCTTGCTACACGTGGAGTTCACCTTGCTTCAGTAGGTGCTGCAGAGATTTTTTCCATGGCCCTGCTTTATAAGCAGTGTTTTTGTATAAATATGCTAGAATTAGACATTAGCATCAGAAGGGAGGAAGTGGGAACACTGCTTTAATTCATCTAGGCTTCATCAGCATAAAAATACGTCAAGCATTTCTTTCATGAAACTTAATGGGAACGTATAGATGGGATTTCAGTTCTGTAGAATTTTTTTCTCTCTTCTCAAATAGTAGAATTTCTCTCAGAAGAAAATGTTAAACCTATTGTGGGGAGGGACAAAGCACTTTAAGTGTTATTAACCTCTTCTATTGCCACTTTCAGTTGTGAACCAACACGTGTATAGGCTGCTTTCATTCATGAATGGCTGCAATCACTGAGGTATTTACTGCCTTTTTCAAATGACTGTAGAAATCAGTAGGTTCACTGCAATATCAATCCCTTGTGCTCCATCGCTTGAAATCATTAGGGGAGGCAGAACTTCTGGAGACAGTTCTTCTTAGTGCTGGCGTTGCAGCAGGATCACAGGAGCAAACCAGGGAACTTGGATTTTGGTTGACACGTCGATTAGACCCTGCAGAAACCAGTGTCCAATGGCCCTTTGAACTCACAAACGGATATTCTGATGTTCTGCTTCCAGGCTGGGAAACAAAGGCAGTGAGAAAGTATCTTGCCCGAGGTCAAACAGGGTAACTGTCGGACAGCCAAAAATACCTCTCCTCCTAAACCACCCAACCCCTCAATCCTAAGGCAGCAAGCCCATAATGCATCTTTCTCTCACCTTTAAATTCATTGGAGGTTCTAGCAGGCAAAGTGAGAGAAACCAGTGTTTTCTTGACAGACCCTGGCACGTGCATCCACCTCAATGCACTCAACCCACCAGGCTTTTGAGGGACGAGGAGCACTTATGCTGAAAAAAAATGCAAGCCAACCACTCATGGGCTTCCTTTCCAACAATTTCTTTTTGTCCTGAGCAAAGTTACTGATCTCTGTTGCTCTCAAACCCTGTAGTCACCTGTGCCTTGCAAGGCACAGTCTGACCCCTCACCAGAACCTTCAGAAACGTCTGTAATTTTGACAGTGAGCAGCTGCCTGCCACAAAACTTAGAAGAGGGAGCCTCAAGCCCGCAAGAGCCTTGAAAGAATCTCCGTTTGATAAAGGGTGGATGTAATTACAGGTTCAGATGCCAGCTGCACAGCGTTAGCCAGTGATACCTCTGTTCCACGGTGGGTACCTGTTTCCACCACCTACAGACCCTTTTCTTGCTCTTTTTTGTCTCCTGCTCCCTGCCCCTACCACAGCGTGCCCCAAGGGGGGCCAGGGTGGTGCTCTGTAAAGGGGAATTAGCTGGGAGGCATCTATATGAAAAATATGCATGAAAAACACCAGAGGGGTTTTTTTGCTTTTCCTTTTCTGACTCAGTTTCTAGTCACTTTAAACAACTCAAAACAGTCAGACAGTCTCTGTTTAAAAATAAAAAAAAAAGTTTCTCTTGATCACTATGATCCTTTGAATGTGTAAAGTTAAATAATTATTGTTGACTGTTAAGTATTCATCCATAAACCCTTTAATCCAACAACATTTTAAGAAAGCCAGCATGTTTGTCAAGAATAGAGTGGCGGGGTAAAACATTGGCATAAAATGAACACCGGAGAAAGGTTCCTTTTTGAAAAGAGCGTATGTTATTATGAATGAATCTGCTGCAGGTTTTCTAAGGGAAAGAGTTGTTTTGCTCATCATCTTTCAGACGAGCCTCTCTGTGGATAAAATGTGGTTGTGATTGAATGAATTTCCCTCGCTTCGCCAGTTTCACAGATGAAGGCATTGAGCACACACGGAGCGAGGGCCGCGCCCGGGGCCGCGCCGGGAGCGCTGCCGGCAGGTGGCGTGAGCCAGGCCGGCTCCGGCCGCGGGGCCACCAGGGTCACATCCTGCCCGAGGGGGGAAACCAGCGATGCTTTCCTTTGCTGCGATGCATCAGAAAGCTTCCTTGCATTTGGAAATTTTGTGAAAGAAAGCATTGCTCTCTGGTTTTTGTATTTTAAACTCCGGAGAAGGGAAGGGACATGCAGTGGGATATTTATGGGGTCAGCTGTGTTGGAGGGCGCCCATACATGCAGCCCCACACCTGTTTTGGATGAAGGAGAAGCAAATCAGGGACTTTGGATCCCACAGATCTGTTGCACCCAGTAGCTGCCCTAGCAGTGAGAGTGGCAGCCCACAGCATCCCTTGGTTTCAGTAGGGGCTGCCTTGAAGAGAGCGTGGGTCGGTACCAGCTCACAGGCATCAGGGCAAGGGGGTGGCTTCTTTCAGGGGGCTGTATGACATTCCCGAGGCCAGCACCTGCCCATCCATCAGCAGGGCTCAGGGACAGCCCATGGAGGACAGGATCAACTGGTTCTCATCAAAATAAATCATAAACAAAGGTGGAAATCGGAAGACCTGTTTAATCCCAAGCTCCAGGTGAAAGATCGCCAGCTGAGACAGCAGTGCAAGACTAGGAAATCAGGAGGTGAATTAAAAGCAGTCAATTTTACTTCCAAAGACTCTCCTCGTGTTCAAGCGAGCAGTAAATGCAATCCTGGCAGTAAGAGAGCCACACAGACATAAATGTGTGTCCCCCATCTGCAGGACTGGCTGCTTGCTCTGAAGGTGTATCTGCAAGAAGACTGATTCTTGCTGTTACACAAGAGGGGGTGAGGGACCAAGGGGAAGCAGCGGTGCCTGTCTTGGCCCTGGAGGTGTTGCTGGTTTGATGACATCATCGACCAAAGGGATATTTTGCAACCTGTTCCCAGCAGTGGCAGGACACAGACTGACTGAGGGCCTTGGAGACTCCTTGGAGAAATTGGGGGATGGATGCAAAGAAGTCTCTGAATGTCTGCACTCGGCACAGGTGATGAGCCAGATTGTGGGGCAGGGCCAGAAACAGCCTGTGTAAGTCTGTGACCCAGTCTGCCTCATTTTGGGGCAGCTTTTTCAGTCTTTGTGGCCTGTACAAACAAATTACGTTTGACAGATATGCCAGACTGGATATCTGACTTCCACAGAGCATCCTGAAATTCTGAAAAAAACCCCTTTCCTCTTGCCTCTGCTCCTAATTAGCACCCTGGTAGGAGGTGGCTGCAGTAAATTTGTAATTAGATTAGAACAAAAATAGTTATTTAGGCTGACCATATCCATTCAACAAAGTAATACGTATCTAAACTGAAGAATCACATCAGAATCACACTGCCTGGGCTTTATTCCCTCTTTAAGCCATCCATCTATAGCCCCTGGATCCACAAAGAAATGTGATTTTTTAGCCAGAGCACCAAAACCAGCCCCAAGAAAAGGCAGACTCCTTTCTGCAAGGCATTTGCACACTAGGGCAGGTGAGTTGCTGACCTAATGGCATCTGACTGACTTTAACAAGCTGCAGCAACTTCACCTGACACCGGGTGGCCTCACCTAAGTGTGAAATTTCCCCCTGTGCTTTGAAGATCAAAGGGAAGCAAAGATAACTTCCAGTTTTGTCATGGAAACTAAAACCAGTGCCCCAGGGACTATCCTGGGCCTCACTCCCCATTAGCGCTCAGCACTTCTCAGGCTCTTCCCAGGCAGAGCCCAGGGGCAGAAGGACATTCTCCTATCGCACCCGAGGTGGCAGGCTTCACCGGTGCAACTTTTCACGGTTCGGTCCAGGTAACAGGCATCTTTATTACCTTCTCCAGCCCTCCAAGGAAGTGTCTTGCTGTTTGTTCTACACGATCTCTCCTAGCCCTGGCCTGCTGGGCCTGCTGCCTCTTCTTGCACCCCCAGCTCCCTCACAGAGGGAGGATGGAGAAGGAAATGAGAAGAGAAACCAAGACGGGAACACTGTCTGAAGCCTCTTGGCAGCCTCCCCTGCTGTCTGCAGACATTCTCCATGTGTCCCAGCAATCTTTCCCCAGGATCCCACAAGCCACAGCGCTGAGTACGGCAGTAGCTGGCTATGCAGAAGTCTTCTGCTTCCCCCTTCTTCGTGGCTGAAGCCTATCCCCATCAGATGTCACAGACAAGTCCAGAAAACTCCTCTCAGCTGGGTTTCGCAATCAGAACTTCCAGGAGCCGCTTTAACACTCAGTAGCGCAGGGAACAACACACCCTCCCCTTCTCTCCACTGGTGGCCCCTGATCAATTCTCTCGAGCACATCCGCCTGCGTCTGTCATGCTGACTGCCAGAAAACCAGCTGCTCTTCACAGCTGGATTTAGTAAACTGAACCATGTCAATGCTTTAGCACTCAGTAGCACACGGATTTCTTGCCACCCACCCAGGGCTCCCATCGCCTGGCAGAGTGGCTGTGGTGGCTGTCTGAAAGTGCTCCACAATTGGTTTTGTCTTTAGCTAAGTAATACATTATATCCTGGGGGAAAAAGAAAAAAAAAACCAACAACAAACCAAAACCCCACAACAAACTCTCTCTTCTAATAAGGAACACATGGACTCACAAGCACGGTACAATAAATACATCATGGTAACAAGATTTTGTGCTTAGGATAGTCTTTGTCATGGGTCTAATGTGCATTGCAAACACATGAAAAAAGCTTTATGCCTTTCTCAGAATGAGATTGATATCATTATCCCTGATGCAAGACAGGATGCAGAGACATACAGATAAGCCTGTGAGAAACATTTAGAGAGAAATTCGGGTTCACTCTAGCACCCAAATGCTTCTTGCATGAGCAAAGCCACATCAGCAAGGCTCTGTTTTACCAACAGAGCAGAAATATCTCTGCAGAAGTGAGCTGTCCTGTGGAAAACACAGTTTTGCTGCTGTAGTCCTTTTCTATATACTCAAGGGACCCATCTGGTCAGCTTGGTCAGTCCAGGTCTCACTCACTTCCTTTATGCTTTTGACAAATGTGTCTGTGCCAGCAGGAGCAGCTGCATCACTTGCCCTGGAAATCCACAGGCAGAGCCCACAATTGATCCCAGACTGCCTGACCCCCAGCTCTCTGTTAGCCACAGTAATTACTCGGGGCAATGTGGGCATTGCTAGGGAGACCTCAGGCTGAAAGCATATCTAGGAGATGAACACAGCTCTGCTCCATCCCTGTCAGGAATCCGCTTCACCCTGGCCAGCCGCTCGGGGCCCGGCCGGATGGAAGTTAATGGTCATGCTGGAGTTCGTGTCAATTGATTTTCCAGTTAACTTGACTTAACGTGATTGGAGGCATTAGAGCACAGGGGATATACCCGTTGTTCCAGTTGAGTCCTGAAGACTTCAAATGCCATTTCAATGCAGAAGCAAGTTTTTGTTCCAATTAGAACAAATAGTTCCTTAAAATAAAGATTTAATGGAAAGATTCATCCAGAGCCTGATCCGAATCCCATTGTGTTCGGGGGCCCTTCTCCCCACCAAGGCAATAGGCTTTGGTTCAGGGCCTGGAGGCAGCTCACAATGTATGGGCAATTTAATAACGAGAGATGACTCACCCACTGTCTGCTTTACAAAGGAGTCTCAGAAATGGAGTATCACTGTGACAGAAATAAACTACTGTTCACACACGGACAACCCCCACCCCCCCCAAAAANNNNAAAAAAAAAAGAAAAAAGAGAACCCATAAAAACTACATTGCCATTTCACTTGGGAGACATAAACCTGGTCCAATTAACACTTATTCAAATGTATAACTTTACTAACATGTTAAGCTCAGAAAACCAAATCTGGAAAAATGGTTGTGCCAAGGGGGTTTGACGTTTGAATTGAGGCCTTTATCAGTTTGCCTTTCATTTCCAAGCCTCTAACAGTCCCAGCAGATCAGAAACCTTCATGTGGTGCCTGTTCTGAAATCCTAGTCATGACTGCAGCAAGCATGGGCTGAGGCTGGGGCAGGATTTATACTAAAGGTCTTTCCCACTTCTCCTCATGCATAGCATGTCTTATGGGTCCCATGGATCCCATGCAAGCTTGTGTCCTGGAGATGCTTTCCACCCATGATCTCCCCAGCACAGGTCATATTCTGGGATATGAGAACAATCCCTGGCAAAAATATGGGAGTCCTCAGGCAATGCTGTCCCTGAGGCCCCTTAAGGTTCTTTCCCCCTTTCTACCTACCATGGTCACTCCTGATCTTGAGTTACTGCCTTTATGGGTTTGTTTGGTGTCCTGCTAGGATTCCCAGAAGCTACAAATAACAGCCAGTGACTTTGATGGGGTAGGCTAGTACATGAAAGGGACCTCTAGGGGCCATAAATCCTCTTCAATAGCTAGACAAGGCTGGAAGAAGTGCTGAGCATTTCAGCTATTGCTGCAGAAGCCATTTGTCTCGGTAACCTTTACGTTCCCTGCAAGTGTTCATAGGCAGGACACATAGGGATGTATCACCACTGCTGATGGAAAACGTGAACGGATTTGGTAAGCCTTACTTAGATGTCAGAGTACTTTGAATTTTGAAGCTGAAATAAAAAGATTGAAATGACCTCAAAGTTTCTAATGCAATGGTAAAATAAAGTAGGACTTTACAACCGAAGCCCCGGTGTCAGAACTCCATTTGATTTTCTCTGATGACTCAACCTATTTCACAAGCTATTTTCATATTCCTTATTTAGCAAACTTACTCATGTCTCAGTAAAAGCCTACGATGTGATAAAGCCAAGAAACCGTAATGTGTGGTACTGGTAACACCTCCCACATAAAAAAAAATCCTACTTCCATATTTATGTGGCTCTGCAAATTGGTTCCTGCCTTTTTCTCCCCAGAGAGTGAGCTGGCAGCGTGTCTACTCTCCAATTAACGTGAAGCCGTGAAAAGTGGAGATGGAGGGTCAAATTCACCATACCTGGGGCCTCGCACATTTTTTTTTCCATGTTACAGGCACATTTGGACCTTTGACTTCCCTGCAAGGCAAGTGTTGTTTTTAGCATACAAACGACAACGCCTGCAGAATACCTTCTTCATTCATGCTTTGTCTCCTAAAAATAGAAGCTCCCACCAGAAGGCAAGAAGCGAAGAAGAGCTGCCTACCTTGTGTTGCTCAGGGACTGGGGATGGGCACCTCAGTACCAGCTCCCCACGGAGCAGGTCAGTTTTGCCTGGGTTTTACTGGTAAGGATGCAATTTCTACCTCTTAGAAAGCTCTTTAGGCAGGAAGCAGAAGAAGCTGGAGAAAGCCTATGCTTTGTAACCAGAATAGACTGCAAATCACACCAGCAAATGTATGGACTAAGACGACACTTAGGGACACTTAAGGACAGCACCCACTCATCCAGCTCCACCCTAGATTTCTTCATAATCTGATTTGCAATGATGTAAAGATATGTATTTTTTGTGGCAGTTTCTTGAATGCTTGTTTCTCTTGGAGACAGAAAGGAAAGGCGGCATGTGCAAAGCAGAGCCAGAGGCTGAGAACTGCACTCATGCTCGCAACATGACTGCTCCTTGCAAGCCCAAAAGTAAGGGACCAAAAGCTGCATGGTACAAGCCCTGTTCAGTCCCACCCCGGGATCTGAAACAGATCCCGAGTGGCACCAAGCTGTCCAGGACACAACGGTGCACCATCAGGAGTGTGAATAGAGAGATGGCACATCCCAGCACAGCTCTGAACTAGCACTTCTATGGGCAACAGAACTTGGAAAATCCCCTTTTCTCTGACATTTCCTCTCATCTTCTTTGGATTCTAGTATCATAATGGATAAACTCTAATCAAAGCTTTGTCTCCGAATACACCATTCCTGCCATCTTTCCCTCCTTTGCCTCTTCTGAAGTCTGAAAGCATCCTGATAACAGCCTTCCCTTTGCTGGACCTCTACTTTCCATCAGAATTTTGTTTTTGAGGTCCCTATTCCTTTGTGAAGCTTAGCTGGCAGATGGACACAGGCACATTGAACTAGTTCAGCTCCCACCACTATCAGCCTCCACCCTTCAGCTCTGACATTCCCCACACACCTGCCTGATCTGAACTTCCATCCTTAGCAATGAGCCACTCAAACTCAAGCTCATTGAGGATATAAAAGCCTCCTAAATCTTCCATCCTATGAAATCTGGTGAATTTCCTCAGCGCACAAACCACAAAACACTGTTGGAACGGTTCCTTTCCTTAAGGATGGCGGTACCTGTCGTGTGCTGCTGTCTGGAAGCAGAGAACCAAGGGCCCTGCCCTGCACATGTGAGTTCAAACACATTGCCTTTTTCCAGGTAGGCGCTATCCCAATTTGACACGCTCACCTTCATATATTAGCGCTCAGATTCTCAGCTTCTTCTCTCCCGTGGGAGCAGCATGGCCAGGAAGGGAGGAGGGCGCATACTCTCAGCCCAGAGCCCTGTAGTCAGATGGCTGTGATGTCCCTCAGAGAGGTGGGGTCTGCCAAACTGGCCAAGGGACTGAGCTGTGGGCAGAGGTCTCACACTAGCACTGAAGTAGAAGAGCAGGCACCAGCGTGAGCACAGGAACACAACCCTCTAGGAGGCAGCATTTGCATCCCACTCTGGCTTGGATACTGGGACTTCCTTCTGCTGAAAGGGGAGGTGGATTGAGACCAGACAAGAAGGGACCCCTGCCCTGGGCAGGAGCATAAACCTCAGTCTCCCGTGTCCAGGCATGACAACAAGTCCTCTTCAGGCTCCCACAGGGCTGTAGCCTTCTGTCCTTGCTGAATCCCAGCCCAGCACCTCCCCCTGCTAACACTATCCACCAACACACTGTGCTTAAAGCTCAGGACAAGAGCTCCCTTCCAAACACAAAGCAGCTGCCTTCCCTCTCTGCTAAATACCTGGCTCCTCCACCTGACCTGTGATCTTTTCCAGCTGCCTTGGTCAAATCTGTCAAGGTCAGCAGTCCATCTGTTAACCCCTTCAGCCCACTGCCTTGTGCTCTGCAGATTCCCATGTTCCATCATTGGCTCTGCAGAGGGTTTCAGCTTTCCCATCCGTAAGAAACAAAGCTGGTTGTCCACCCAGAAGGGTTTAGTGCAGTTTTAATGAGAACTGTTGGCTGCTCTGTTTCTGTCCGGGTTGTAGGTCTCAGTATTCAGGGGACAGCCACTCTCACTAGGCCCAACAGCCTTTCTGCTTGGGTGCTTGTGTGGGCTGAGAGGCAGAAAGCATTTTCCACATTTTCAACAGTTTCCCAAGGGAACCAGTCAGGTCTTTCAGAAAATTAATTGATCTGCTCTTACTAGATCATCTGCCTTACCTCCCTGGCTGCTGGTTCCCATGTTCAGGTTTCCCAGAGCCCAGGCAGGGCTGCTGACACATCCCTCTGACACTGGGGAAGAAATCCAAGGCACATCTCCAATAAGGCCTTCTCATCTGCCAGATTTGCTTCCCTGAGGGTAAGAAGTTACAAAAGGACACATATGCACACACATGCTGCGTAACCCAGGTATTTACCATAAATTTTTCAACTCGATAGTTTGGAATTGCAGATTATAAATGTGCTGCGGTGACAAGCCAGAAAAAGCCTAGAAACTTCAAGATGAAAAGGGGTATGAAATGCATCAGACATGCTGGTACTTCTAATTTAATTTTTTTTTCATTTAAAAAAGTGGTAAGATGAGTGTTACCCACATGCCCTGGTTCCTGGCACCCAGAGGGGCCGCGTGTCATCCACAAGCGTCACTCCAAGGACCAAGGCATGTAACATCCCCTGTCATGGGTTGGAAGGAAGTGGGGGCCATGCCTAGTTCAGATTTTCATCTTCAGCAAGATGGTAAGTCTTATATAAAGTATGCATGAATCAAAACAGAAGTGCCTGCCCGGCTGCTGGGAAGTGACGCCACCGTGACTCATGTCATTCTGTTTAAAACAATCCTCCCCCTCACCTTCTCCCCTCTGTAGTGATGCACCTTGGTGGCTTTTCAGCACAGAGCACAGTGATACTTTCCCATCTCTTCTACTTTCTTACACCACTTTTACAGCACAGTGTTTTCCTCAGGTGACCTCTGCTGCCACTGAGATCTCCCAAAGCACTTTCGCAGCTCACTCCAAGTGTGACAAACAGTTTTATTTTCCTGGCATTTTTTTCCTTTATTATTTTTTACACTCCATAAAAACCCTCGCAGGTTTTCTTTCACATTCACGAGATCTCCTGGAAATTATTGCCATTTCCCATACATATTACATATTAAAAAATAATAAAAAGGTCAACAGACAGAGACACTCATTCTGAACTCCCTGTGGACACAGAAGCCAATGTGAGCAAGACAGAAACCATTTTTTCTGGACAAAGGCTGACTAGAGGTGACCACACACTCTAAGCAAGTCACATAACACTGAAAAAGACCACTTGACCACACACGATACACAATGGGAACACTTGGGAAGGGATGGAGGAAAAGTTGTCTTGGAGCTGAAAGCTTGTCAGGTTTTTTTGGTGTGAAGTCCAGCAGTTACAGTGTTTTACAGCGTTATCTGATGGGAAGTGGATGTGATGAGGATTGTGGAGACATTCAAGTATTCTAGGGCTGTTCTTAAATAACAGATGGGAGGAGAATAGCTCAGCAGGGTAGCTGATAGATGTTAAGTCCCTGCTTTACTTAAAAGCACATCCAGTACAAAGGCAAATACAGAAGTACAGGAAATGCCACACCTGAATGGACCCGCTGGTCGGGGTTGGTATCCAGTTACACTGTGGACGATACCTGACACTTCAGAGGCTGGAGCAGGAGAGGGGATTTTCACCTGGTTGTGCAACAGTGTCCTGGGAAAGGCACTCCCTCTCCCCGCTCCAGCCCTTTGCTCCCTGAAACATGACACAGGAGAGGGGAGGAGGAAAGCCAGAGAAAGATTTGAACAAATATTCACTCCCACCACCTCTGTGATTGCAAAGGTAGTGCTTTTCGTTTTGCTTTCTTCCCTGCTGTTGCTGTTTATTGCTTGAAACTTTAAATAAGGGTCTTTTCAAAAATAAGATGGGAAGGAGATGGGAACTGAGAACATACTAAATGGATTTCTCATTGCTCCCCAGGAATCTGGAAATACAGTAGTGGGTGCACGTTGTGTGGTTAAAACCCTAAAAAAGCACTTTGTATTCTTTTTTAAAAAAGGACAATAAAAGTTCACAAAACCTGCCATGCTTAGACCACTTGCATCTCACAGTCACAGCATATGGGAAGTATGACCCATGACAACCACTCCATCTCAGAGTAAGTGGATGAAGTTTCTCTATTGCACATTCATGAAATGTTCTTGTTGGGGATCACAGTTTGGATCAGGACCACACCAGCTCTGGGCCCCCCAACGCTGTTCAGCAGGACGAAGATGCCGTCATTGGGCTGAGCTTCAGCTGGTGGACAGGAGAGTGGATGGGCACAGAACTCAACACTGAGGTAGGAAAGGCAAAGCACGAGCCCTCAAAGTTTTTGCCTAAAGTCAGTTCCTCTGCAAAGAAAGATGCAGCTTCTCTTTTGCATGAGGCAACGGGGGGGCTGGGGGTGGAAGACAAGATCTCTGACTCGTATTGCAGCAACTGGCCCATGAAACCGAAGTTTGGTGAGATCAGGCTGCGGCGCTGCTTGATGTAATCGAAGGCTTCATCCAGGCGCAGCTTCTTTGTCTTCATGAGATAGGCCATGCAGATGGTGGGGGAGCGCGAGATCCCCGCCTCGCAGTGCACCAGGATCTTGCCGCCCGTTCGCCTGACGTAATCTGCGGGGAAAAGCCATTGCGGACGTCAGTTGCTGTTTGGGATGGAGAGGACACTGTGACACACCCAGCGCTGGGGAAGGACACAGCCAGTCTACCGGCAAGGGGAGGCTTGCTCTTCTGTTGGGTACTAAGGGTGACACAGAGATCAAAAGACAAAGAGGACAAAACCCAGCCTGTGATGGACCTGAGCTGAAGATGATACCTGGTTTCAGAATCTGTGGATCCTGATTTGGTTCTTTTTGCATTTTTCAGGGAACTCCATCCCTGTCTCTTTCCCTGTGCCTACTTCTCTTTTGGAACAACTGACACTGCAGAACATTGTGGTACAGGCAATGCTTCTGTTTGCTGTACCTGCATTTCTCTGCCTGCAGCTCAAAATGTTGTCTCAAGCTCAGCCTGGCCAGCCCTCCCACTACCTGGTCACTCAAAAACTGCAGGAGCTTTCATCATCTTTGCTAGAAAAACAGGATTTTTCTTCAAAATCCTAACTCCCCGCTTGGCCAGTTGGCAGCAAACAGCAGTACCAGGAGGTGAGCCCTTGGTGGGTACCCTTGGGTGGAGAGGCTGAGCTCAGTCCCTGGGGCCTCACCACAAAGCACACAAGCACTGGTAGGCAGTTGCTAATTACAGCCTGGTTAAAGGATGCTTGGGCTTAAGTCAGGATATAAAAGGCTTATGCAAAGCACCCATTTTACACAACAGGAGCCACTGTGGTTACTCACACAACACAATGATTGTTATTAGATTAAAGAGAATGTGCTTAAAATAAGCCCTTTCCACACAAAAACGCTGTTCAAAAAATAGACCTTTCTCTGCTCTATTGCCTTGAGCAACATGTTCAAGCTCCAATTTATGGATAACTGTGAGTGTAGTGCTCAGGGAAACACGCAGAGCTGAGGAAGTTATCATTTGCCTGCCTTCAATTGTCTGCCAGGGGACTGGTGCCACCACGACCAGTTATATTTAGCTACTGCACAAAGTAAGGAAGACATGGATTTGAGTCATCCCCGGCATCTACACTGCATGCCCAATTTCAAAAGAAAGTGAAAATTAAAGTCATTCTTAAAATCTGGGAAATTTCCAAGTGACTCGACATCTATCAGAAGGGGTTGAGGATAGGACAGAAAGGTGCCATAAATTATTATTTCCCTGAAAATATGAGCTGTCCCTTACTGGGAAGGGGAAGGGCTTAAGAGAGCACCCTCAAGTCAGGCTTTTGTAATTCTGCCTGCACTGTTGAAGGACTCAAACTCAGCTGAGCAAGGAGTCCAGTGAGTCTGTAACTGTGTTTTACTCTCTTTCTCCCTTGAATATTCCTGGAGAGCAACAGCACTGATTTCAACACGCTCAGGCTTCTCCACCCCACCAAACCATCTTGTGCTTCTCAGGGAGGATCCTCTCTCTTGTGCTCCCTGGCACAGCTCGTGTTCACTCACCCACTCAGCTGAGTGCAGGAAGATTTGAAAGGGAACGGGACAAAGTTTTCTAAAGGCATCCTCATTTTTTTGTATTGGGGTATTTGATTAAAGGGTGAGATACCAGTATGATCAAAAAGAGGAATGGAAAGAGCTCTGTGATAAGGGGGGACAATGGATTTTTAAGACCCCACCTTTGGGATATCTCAGCACAGTAAGGCTGACTCTGCTTCACCTGGTTGTTTCTCAGTCTGGCCTGCAAGCCCAGGGAACTGGGGTTTTTTTCCTTCACAGAATTCAGTAGACTTCAATGTGTACTTTATTTTAAAATTAATTAAATTAATTTTTAATTGATTTTACATTTTAAATGAGTTTAAAATACATGAAGATCTGAAAATTTGTTCATTTGTACCTACCAATGAAGTCTATGGCTTCCTGGAAGTGAGAGCTGATGTCTGCTGTGTGACTGTCCTCCACTGGGATCCACTTGTAGCAATACTGGTCTTTGAAGGACTCTGAGCTTTTCCTGGAGACATTTAGCAGGGCTGTGATGTGCAGGTTGGCGAGAAACTCGCACTTGGAAGCATGATAGGCACTACCAAGGTAGAGAAAAGGCAGGATTTCGACTGGACCACCCTGGAAGAGAAGGAACAGAAACATGTAATTCTTTTTTCAAAAGTCCTGAGACCAAAGAGCGACCGAGGGAGCCTGTGTGGGTGCCTGCTCCCTCCCTCTCTGGCTTTTTTTTTTTTTTTTATACTGGACCCCAGTGCTGCTGGCCAATGAATCAGTCCCATGGCAAAGCCCAAGCAGAAAAAAATGTTTTAATTTTCTTGTCCACATCTGCAAGGTACAAAGTCAGACCCAACCCACTCGTGTGCAGGATGTTTGTGGCTTTCTTTAAAGCGCTGCTCCTTGCAGTGCACCCAAAGTGCTTTCGTATGCGGTGCCCGTTCCCACTGAGGCTTTACCAAAATAGGGGCAAGGCAGGGAGCCACGTCCAGCAGGGAGGAAGAGGCTGCTTCAGCTCAGCCAGGGCTTAGCCCCTCTGGTCACATCTCCAGAAGTGAAACAAAGCAAAAAAACTGGATCTAGGCTCCCCATCCCCCTTCACACCACACCTCTCCGGAGCACAGCACCTGCTGCATCACCCACCCCGAGACGTCATCTCAGTTCCTCCTTCCTCAGCACGTGCAAAGGCTGGATGACGAGACGGCGAAAGAAAAGCCACCATCTGACACGGCTTTCTGAGCTGGCAGGTAACTTTCCATGATGCACAGGAGCTGCTGCCACCCCCCAGCTGCAAGAAACCGCCTTTCCACTCCCCCTGAACTGCCCACACGGTGGGTTCCCATGCATCAGGGACAGCTGGCAGCCAGCCAAGCTGGCAGGAGGACGCCTGGTGTGGGAGGTACTCCCAGGAGAGCAGAGAGGCATCACGAGGGGACTCCCCTGAGCAGCAGGAAACGCCCGCCCCGGCGGAAGCGTCCCGACCGCAGGGTGACATCTCGGAGCA
This sequence comes from Mohoua ochrocephala, assembly GCA_013398855.1. Classification (NCBI taxonomy): domain Eukaryota; kingdom Metazoa; phylum Chordata; class Aves; order Passeriformes; family Acanthizidae; genus Mohoua; species Mohoua ochrocephala. The sequence goes on along the minus strand of VZTA01005518.1, from coordinate 99,590 downwards.
CACATAATCCCCGGGCTGGGTGGGCACATGACGGCTTCCCCTGCGGAAACCCCACTTCCCCTGTCCAATGGTGGCTCTCGAGCCATTGCCCCTTCTCAGAGGCGCTGGCCCCCTTGCCAGCCTCAAACTCCTCCTGGGAGGTCAGAGGAGGCACGGGCAAACTGTGCTCCTTTGCCTGCTGGAAAAAGGACACTCTTGGCAGCCTCTCCCCTGCCCATTTTCAGTCTCCTGTGGAGGTGTGAGCTGCTGATGGCTCATGCTGCCTGTGTGATAAGAGAGTTCATACATACAGTTTTGGGGCTAGATATGGTGTTTTGCCTCCTTCTGTTGCCTAATTTTGAAGCCAGGCAGAGATGATGCTGACCAGCAGCACACAAGGGCAACTTATTCAGCACACAGGCTCTCGGCCTGCACTGCAAGAACTTATTGACAGTCCAGGGCCACTGAGACCCTGCCAGCCTCCAACAGAGCCTGGTGGCGGCAGGGAGAAGTCCCAAGGGGAGGGTCACCCACCACAGCCATGACACACACCTGGTCGTAAGCGGGTTTGTGGTTGGCACTCTGCTTCTCACAGTGGCTGGCAAGGTTTCTCTCTGCCTCCGTCCTCTCCGGGGAAATGAGTTTTCCATCCACGCAGCACTCAGGATATTGGGAATTAAAGGTTTCATATCCCCCTAGGGAAACAACAGAAAAAAGAAGATATGAATATTTGCCCTCCCAAGGACTGGTTTAATTCAAGTGAAAGACAAATGAAGCTCCAGTGCTTGCAAAGCAGTGAGATAGCAGTGCACAGCGATGGGCTCCAGGGGAGGGTTAGCGAAGGATAGTGCTCCTCTGGGAAAATGGGTTTGCTTAAGAGGCTTTGGGCACCCAAGGAAAAACCTCTGATACCACTGACAATGATTAACTTGCCGAAAGCCAGTGAATCCAGACTAAAGCTGTTAGCGAATGTAATTCTGTTGAGTCTAGCAACCATTAACTCCTGTATGGTGGGGACTAAACTCCCTCCCTCCAGGTTTTATACATGAGCACTAATTCCAGCGTTTGAGGCAGAGATTTCTGTACTCAGGAGTCATCTTTTCTAAACCTGTCATTAATATATACACTGTGACAACACACAAAATATTTTATTTGCATTTTTAAATGGACATAAACACAAGAGGGGGATGCTTGCATCTGTCTCATTAATCACCACAATGCACGAGACAGCAAAGTAATGAAGATGGTCCCACAGAAACCAATCTATTAAATAACAGCTATAAAACTTAATGAAATCCTGTGACAGCATTTGACAACTGAATAGCCCCACATGAGCTATTCTGCACGGTAAGTACCGCGTTCGTTTCATTCAGTGCACTGCTAATGAAAAGGAATTAATCCTATTATTACATTGTTACTCAAAGTTTGTCGTCAGCTAAATTGTTGCCTGTTTCCAGGCTGGGAATATTCTGCATGGAAGCACATAATCTCCAAAATGAACCTGAATAAGTCAGGTAGCAGAAGCAGCCTGGAAACGTCAGTGGTGTGCCACATGTCTGCCACCTGTGCTTTTTCAGAGCAGAAATGAATGCCTCACGAACAGCTACATTCAATAATCCTTCAGAGTGTGGCCCTCAAGTAAACAAGGCTTGGAAAGCAAAGCCTCCCGTTGTGATTCATTCACCTGCAACTGTTTCACCCTGATAAGCTGTGTCCGTGCGGGTGTCCGGGCGCAAGGAAGGATTTTGGAACAAGGGAAGTGCTGAAGACCAGAGCAGCCGCAGGACCCCCAGCAGCCTCGCTGCCAGGGCTGCCCGGTACAGCCGCCTCTGACATTTCAGCCCCACGATGCCCGTGTCTCATCTGTTTGCAATGTTTGAGCAGATGTGTGCTCAAATTCATGACGTGCTACTGTCGCCTACTCATTCCTGCCGTGAGGTCCTCGTGTTGCAAGTGGCCAGCACGATCCAAAGCCCACTGAATGTGATGAAAGTCTGTTTTCCATGACAGAGGGCAGGAGAGTGACTTTACAGTCAACGGGCGCTCAGCACCTGCACCTTTCCTCCTACCCCCAGCCACATTCTGCCAGCTCGTTCCAGAGCTCACAGCACGAGGCAGTGGTCAAAGCAGTCAAGTGACCGTGGAGACCATGGTGGTGGTGGGACGTGTTTGATAAAATGATATCCACAACGACTGGGTTGAAAAAATGATATCCCTAACAACTCACAGTGTGAGAAAACAACAAACACGAGAAGCTCTACAGAATTCCTGATCTCTAACTGCCCTTCATGGGGTGAACTTTTAAATCCTCTTGTTTTGCATAGCTGACCTTATCTTGCCCCAACACCCCAGCCACTGCCATCGCATAGGAAAAATATGTCCAGTTTATATAAATAGCCATTATCCCCATTTACGCCCCATGTTGTTGTTTTTACTCTTGAATGAACACAGAAATCTGCCCGAGCCAAATCCGCGTGTGTGTTCGAACAGACACGCGTGTCTCGTGTCTCTTGGGGCAGCTAACACATGCAGCTGGTGAATGGTTAATTACAAGCCTTGGGGATCAGGATATTTGCAGGCCATTCTTACAGTGAGTCATCTGCTCATCCCGTCCTCCAGCAATCTCCTCTCTTCCCCCTCCCCACTCAACCTACCTTCCCTGAGGTCATTTCTGCAAATACTCGGTTGCTCATCACAGAAAGCTGAGCTGCGTTCCCGTTTTAATCAATAAGTAATAGAATCGTTATCAGCACCAAGGGAGGATCCGTTATTTTATCTTTCTTTTTCCCTGACACAGCCACTCTCACCGTGCTGGCGCTGAGCTCAGTCAGAGTGAAACTGCACCTACACAAACAAAAGATGTGACCCGGCAAGCCAGAAAGCAAGGGAGGGAACGGGGCCTGGCATGCACTGACTCTGTGCTAGCTGCCCTCCCTGGGACCAGATCCCCAAGATCTTGATGACCTGGTGGGGCGAGGGCGACCTCCTCATATCTTATTGCAACGAGACCCCCTTAGCACTTAAGTAGCCAAGACCTCCTCCCATCTCTCCGTGCCTAGGGAGAACAAGAATATAAGGGGAAACCTCAAGGAGGTTTTTTCCTGATGGTTTTACAGCCTATTATTTGCAAAGTTGGTAGCGGAGGCCTCCAAAGGACCCTTTCTCCTGATCAGAACCCAGTGTTCCAGGGTGATTTATATCCCCACTGTTCCAAGGATCTTCCCCCAGGCCACAACAGCTTCCTGGGGTCCTGCGGGCCCCAGTGAATCATCGGTGCTGCCCACTGAGTCATGGGCCTGAACCTGCAACCCGGAGCACTTCCAGCAAAGCAAAAGGAAACTGCAGCAGGAAAAGGAGGAAACTTTCTCACACACTGAGAGGAAATGTCTTTAGCCCCAAATCGACAGGCTTTCAAGATAAGACACTCCACAGCTCACAAGAGGTACAAAGCAGAGCCTACACTAACCCCTCACCCTGGATAAACTGCCCAGAGCCACAGCCACCACTTCAAAGTGTGGAGGCTGGTACATGAGGGGGAATGGATGATCGTGTGGCCAAACAAGCAGTCTGAGAGTCAGCAGAGGTTAATTCGGCCCCTGGCTTGTCACAGACATCCCACAGTGACCTGGAGATATTTCTTCGTCTCTAGTTTAGTGTGGTCCCTAAGGATTTGACTGGCACGGTGCCAGTATCTCTGCCCTCCAGTAGCAGAATTTGTGCATTTGGGGTGACTGTCAGACACCAGCAAAGGCTGATAGTGGCTGGACAGAGCCACGGAGGTGGCAAACAGCCCGGCGGCCATCCCCCTACCTCGGTACCGGGCAATATCCAGGCTGAAGATGCCTCTGCCCCAGCGGGTAGTTCGTTACAGAAGGCACAAACTGGATACATCAGGACAAAAACTAGTGATACAAGGCTTATTAAAAGTGAATTAACCCCGGCCCATGAGAACACAGGCTCAGGCTTCATTCAAGAAACATCGCCTGGTTTTCCCCTCCGTTTATGGCCTCGTGGTATGGCAAGGGAGGTCTTTAGAAACTCCTGCCTCTGCGTGCTGCCGCTGCGGGAGCTCCGCGGCAGCCGCGTGTGCGGGGCTTCGGGCGGGAGCGGCCCCGCCCGGGCACGGCCCCGCTCCCAGAGCGGGCTGGGGCTCCGCTGAGAACACCGAGAGGGCAGAAGGACAAAGGCGCTGCCAGGAGAAGTAGGGGGGAGGCAGGGGCGGGAGGACAGGCAAAGGGCGGGCTGCTATGCTCGCTATGCTATTTATCGTTTTATTAGCCCGAGTTACACGGAAGGAAAACAAAGAACCGCAATCGAAGGGCTGTAGTACACGTGAGGGGAGGAGGTATTTCTGTCCCCCGACGAGTCCTGGAGTTTCGGCTCTAGGTTTCCCCTGTCGATGCGCCCGATGGAGAGAAACCTCTCCGCCCTCGGTGGAGGGGAGGGCATCGGTCCCAGAGTTTTGGGTGCCCGACACGGGCCTCCCCGTGTCATCGCGTGGAAAGCGAGTGGCGGTGGCCTCGTCTCTCCTCATATCCGCGGGGCTGATTTCGTTTCTCACGCAGCGCCAATGTCTCTCCCCCTTTAATAATCTGCAACTTTTGCTCTTCTTTACTGATATTCTCTGCTTTTCCCTCAGCCTCTTAAACGCGTGGCGGGGGTGAGCGGAAAGGCATTTCGGCTCAGCCCGCGGAGTCTATCCGGGATTTATTTCCAGTAGGTGGAAAAGAAACAAAATCCCGGTGTTACCTTCCTGCCCTCCACCAATAATCAGGTTCACTGCAGGGCGAAGGAGAGGGAACGGGAGCGCCTCGGGCCGCCGCCAGCCAGGGGAGCTTTGAGGGTCGATCGCGCCGCTCCCCCCCAGCCCCTGTCCCTCGTGTCCCCGCGACCCCTCTCACCTTTCAGGAAGCAGACCCTGGCCCCGGCCTCCGGCAGGCTGGAGAGCAGGGCGTTGAGGACGATCTGGGCTGTGCTGTCCTTCTTCAGCTTCTGCCAGTGGCCCGTGCCCTGGTCCAGCACCACCACGGCCGCCAGGCGGGCGG
>VZTA01005518.1:50700-94538 GCA_013398855.1 Mohoua ochrocephala | reverse complement strand
TCGGGCCGCCGCGTCGGGCACCACGAAGTGGAGCGGCACGGCCCCGCCGCGGGCCCGCCGCATCACCACCGAGTTGAGGTTGACGTTGAGCGAGCCGCGGAGGCAGGAGGCCGAGTAGGACAGGTAGGGCCGGCAGTCCAGCACCAGGCAGCGGGAGGGCTCCTTCCGCAGCAGCTTCCGCAGCTGGCGGCAGTCGAGGGACGTGACTTTCATGCCGGCCGAGGGTCGCGCCCCGCCGCAGCCGGGGCAGGAGCGGCGAAAGAAGCAGGAGGGGGCCGGGGGCTAGCGCAGAGCCGGCGGCGATGGGACGGGACGGGAGGGACGGAGGCACCGCGGGGCGCACGGAGCCCGGGCAGGGAATCCCGGCCGGCGCCGCCGGGTATTTATATGAATGGGAGGCCGGGCCGTGACGACACTGCCCATATAAGGGGAGTGACGCGCCCGCCTCCCAAACATGGACATCCCCCGCCCCACGCACCGCCCCCTGGCGGGGATCCCCTCCCTTCCTGGCGGCGGTGGGTCAGGCTCGGAGGCAGAGGAAGCTGAAAAACGCTGCAAAAATTCTCCACTCATCGGCTGAGGCTCATCCCGACATCACCTCCGCCCCCTCCCCAGACTGTCAGGAGAGTGGGGAAGCGTGCCGGAGGGGCGGAGGAGAAGGAGGGAAGGGAGGAAGGAAGGAAGGGAGGAAGGAATGAAGGAAGGGCAGCGCTGGGGCAGGCTTCTCGCACCAGGTTGCGAATGGAGTTTCGGTTCCCCTTATTTCCCCCTCACTGTGCATCCTCACCCCCAGCAAAGCCAGAGCCCAGGCAGGCCTGCCTGCGAGAGCTCTGCTGCTCTCGACATGGGAGCTGCCCGCTCCTAGATCCCCTCGGAAAGAGTTGGGTCCCCTGCTTAGGCCATGGTTTGCATCAAAGCAGCTTTGGCAATCGAGTGATCAGCGAGAACTGCCTGGAGAACAGCCCCGAAGATGCGGTTACTTGGCCCAAGGTTTATGGCCTGGCAGCTAAGGAGCAAACAAGGAGTAACAGACTGGGATGAAGCAAGATGTGCCATTTCTGCAAAATTAATGAATGCTCTGAAGCAAGGGGGACAAGGATAAGAGGGCCACCTGCAAGACAAAAATTGCTGATATGGCTGTTTGAGGGGAGAGTCTAATGTCCCTTTCCTTGTGGCTGCAAGATTGTGTCTCAAGGACTTGCAAGACTTACACCACAGACCACTGACTGTGCCTGTGTCCAGAAGTCATGACGCTAAGATGCACAGGAATTAGGAAATTTGGCACTTGCCCTTTCCTTGTAGATAGTTTTGTAAAGAGACCAAAAATAAGAGTAGAAATTCCTAAAAGAAGTTAAGCAAAAGGATGAGCTTCAGTCAAGCTCATTACAGCCTGGGCAGATGACAGTGGAGCTATCTAAGAGCAGGGCGTCATTTATTCTGATGGTGCCCTGAAAGAATGCTCACCTCAACAGCGGGCAGGAAGTGCCATCCCTGCCTCAAATTGCCTGCAGCTGAAACAGAGAAGCATGAAAGAGACTGTGCAAAGAAAATGCTCAAGCTGATTGAAAGAATGGCAACTACTGGTTTTGAAGCAACTCCTCCTCCTCTTCCTCTTTCAATCCCCCTATAGTCCTCCCATCTGGCTCCTTCTAACCTGACCCCCCCTTACTCTCCTCCTCTGAGTCAGCCAGGGTATGAGATGGAACAAAAATAGAAGTAGCTTGTGGGTAGGGGCAGATGTTCACAGCGCATCTTAGCGTGGGTGTTATCTTCACCTGGCCACTGCCATCACGGCAGCCTGGCTCCTTCCCTTTCCCTGCACCCGCCCTGGGAGGCAGCTGGGCACTGTCAGAGCCACATGGCTGGGTGAGACCCATGTGCCAGCACGGTTCCTGTCAGAACTGGGCCACCACAGCTGTGCCAAAAACCATCACATGGACTAGATGGGAAATGTGGCATGGGCAGGGGCGCCGTGACCTACTCTCGCTCCCACAGGAAACCTCCATACCACCTGAACACGACCTGCCTTGCCTACCTCTCAGCCCCCAGCTTCAGGAGCCACTGCTTCCTCTCTGAGAAGCAGCCCGGTTCCCTTGGGACTCAGAGCCCAGTAACAGCTCAGCTGGCAAACTGGTCCCAGTGGGGCACAGGGAGGGGAAGAGGTGCTGTGGGCAGATGCTGGCGTGCTCCTCCCTCCCGGGAGGAAGGAGGGGGCCAGCGCAGTCACAGTATCATTTCCTCTCAGGAAACCCAACTGAAATGTGGAGGGGTGAGAAAGAGAGCTTTTTTTCCCTCCACGCTCCTGCTTGAAGCGATACCTCTGAAGCCGAGGTAAACTACCCCAGCCCAGAAAATCAGTTCTCTGGGGAGTACCTGAAGTTTGGCCTGTGCTGGTGGCAGGGTGTATATCACCAGACCTGACCTGCAGCTGACCTTCCTCCTTTTACACGCCTAATGCTGAGCATCCAAACAACTGCCTTTCAGTAGATTACAGCTCTGCTTTTGTTTCTTAATGGAGTGAGTCATGACCACCTTTTTATTAGGAGAAAATAACAAGGCTAACAACAGCACTACTAATGTTTCCTCCGCTGCAGGGTGCTGGATGCAGTGTCCCTGACTTCTCTGCCCACCAGCAAAATGTCTCAGTTGTACCTGGAAACAGATGAGCAATCGGGGTTGATGCTGTCAGGGCTGTGGGATGGACATGGATACTCTTTCCTGCTGGAGCAGCTCCTTCATTTGTCGAGTTCTCCCAGCCAGAAGAGAGAAAGGGCCTCGATTCCTGTAAATGGAAGTGGTTGAGTAAATTAAACCACTCTCTGCTTTAGGTAGGAAACTCCCCTCCTCCCTGCAGCATTTTACATCATTCCCACTTAGGTTCTGCTGCATTTTTTCTGCTCCTCCTCCCGCTTCCCCTTGATAATCTCCCAGGCTCTTTCGGCCTTTGTCTTGGGCTTTTATCGGGGCTTTCAGATCAGCTGGTCCTTTCCTTTTCTTCCAGGCTGTATTTCCCCTAACCTAGCTCATTCTTCCCTTCTCCCCTCCCCACCTCCTCCGGGCTCTTTGTTTCTGCCTGTTCTCAGTGCTGCAAAGGGAAACTTTCTCGCTGCAGCTGGGGAGGGGCGGCCCCAGTTTCCGGGGGGCGCGGCTGGACCTCCACCCCAGGGAGCAGCATCCCGAAGGTATTGCCCAAGAGTAACAAGCTGCCTTTTGGAGAGAATAGAACTCGAAAGGAGCTTTAAAAGGGGGCTTACACGAATAAGTGAACATCATTTCTTGGGACGCAAAAGAGACAGGCTCAGCCCAGGTTTCTGGGGCTTGACTTGCCTTAGCTGAGACACGGGATGCCCTGTGCTGGATGTTACAAATGTGCTTGTAACTCCAAAGAGTTAAGACCAAACCTCAGCAAGACCAGAAGTGAGAGAAAGCCAGTGAGCTCCTGGAAAGAAGACTGAGGAGAAGGCAGACCGAGGATCATACAGGAGATAGGTCAGGGAAGTGTTATAGAGAGTAACCTAACTGCCCTGGAATCCAAGTCTGGAGCTTGAGCTTCATCATATCCCTGCTGGGGCACAATCCTGAACCCACATCCTCCTGTTGGTTGTGAAATGCAAGAAATTCCTCAGATGAACCAAGCATAGCACAAGGCAGCAGAGAAGATGGGTTGGCATTTCTTTAATGTTATTACGTTTTCCATGTCATCAGTTTCTAATTTTGGAGTGGCTGATGTCAAAACACTTACAGGACAAGCAGTGAGATAAGTTTGTGCTGGGAAATGGAGAGCTGCAAGACACTTAAATTTGTACCCAGGGCTAAGGTCAGCTGAGCAGCGGCAACAGGAGATTGTCAAGCTGAGACCTCGTTGTTGTCATGACTTGGTCACTCGTGAGATGAGGTCTAGGATCTAAGATCAGATCATGATCATTCGTCTCGTTACGAATTTCTCTCAGTCTCAACAGAACACCTGTTGCCAAAAGCTGATTCTACAGGGTGAAAAGCGCTATCAGATACAGACAGGAGTTGCCTGCACTCAGCATTTCTGAAAATCAGGCTGAAAGGGAATCTCAGTCTTAGCCTGATTTTTACCTGACTCATGCCTACGTGACCGTGACTGCACTGACTGATGTAAGCTGCTGTCAACAGCTACAGTCAGGAGTGAAAGAGGACTGAACCAAACCTCCTGCCACCTTTTAGAAGCCTCTGTTCTTTCTGTTCCACTAGCTGGTGGCTTAACCCTGCATACGGATGGAAGATAATTTTTAAAACAGGGAATCCATCCATCTGCACAATCAGCCTTCAATTTCTCCGCTTGCCTGATACGGCCCAGAGCGTCGTGAGCCATATTGATGGAGCATTTGCCAGACCCAGTTATGAATGCAAAGACCCTGTCTTCCCATTTTCAACCATGTACTATCCCTGGGGTAGCTGCAGTAATTGCTTACATGGGAAAATGATTTGTGTAGTTAGCTGCCCTTAATGTGAGACAAAGCCCTTTTGTTCTTTTATCAACTTGCCAGTTCTCATTTGTTCTTTTCTCTTCCTGCCACTGCTTCCCTGCATGCGTTTCTTGTCTTCTCATCTTGTCTCTTCCCTTTTCCCGAGTGTATTTTCCAGGAACCTGCTCCTATTCTGCACTGGCAGATCTCCCTGCACTAACACAGCCATCACCAGGCTGGCTGGCCTTTCACTCGCATCTCCCAGCTATTCCTGCCTTTCTGTACCCAACTAACCTGTCATACTGCAAGCCCTCGTGTGTGGTTACCGTTTCTTTAGGCTGTTGTGAGACACCAAGGGACATAAAGTATTCCTACATATGCTGTTTAATTGGCTATTAGGACAAGCATATCTTGAAGAAATGCTGCATACTTCAGTCCAGATCTTTTGGAAGCAAATCTTATCGTCGCTGAATCTAATTCCCTCTGCCTTGGTCTTTCTGACTGACTCATTTCTTAAGCACCAGGTTGTTGCCTAGAGGCTATAATCACATAAGTATAATCCACTGCACAGTGTGTGTTACTATGCCCACTCCACCGAGAATGAGTACAGCTCCTGGGTACAGAAATGACTTTTTAAGCCCAAAATGGAACAGCTCATGCTTTTAGCTGAGAATGTTTTGGAGCCATTTCAATAGGCTACACAGATATAAGCAAACAAACACATTCAGTAAAACCCCATACGCCTCTGTCATCTATAGCACTGCCAGTAACAAGAAAAATTCCCACCCCACAGCCCCTGCTTGTTTTCAGGGGTCCCCAGGCATGACACAGTCAGGGCAGGGCAACCAGTGGGTCATGGTGCAGACTACAAACCACCTCACTTACTCCAGCACGAGCATGGCATTGCACATCCCATGCCCAAAAAGCTCTTTATCCCACCTTTGCAAACAGAAAACAAGCAGAAAGTGGATCTTGGCTTTGGACTGCCCTCTGGATATCACCTGAGATGGCTTTTCTGGGTGTCTAGAAGGCAGCTGCGGGGAAGGGGGAAGCAGCTGGAGCCGATGGGCTGGGGGAGGCTGCGGCCACCCGGAGCTGTGGAGGGGAAGCAGATAAAGCAGAGCTCCCCTTTCCCAGCAGTAACACGGGTAATGGGCTTACAGGGAAGCCGGGACAGCTGCTGGAGGAGCAGGGAAGCTGCTCGGCAGCAGAGAGTGCCGGCGCTGGGGTCGCTCCCTGCGGCTGCAGGCTGCGGTTCTCCACGGCTGAGGGCTCCAGGGAGAGGCTCAACAAATCTCTGTCCGCAAAGACTTGCACACAATCGATCCCGCCTCGGGCTACAGGTGGGCTGGATGACCTTTCAAGGAGTCTTCCTACAAATGCCTGTTTTACGGGATTACGTGGGTCACGTTCAGGCACACATGCCTGTGACTTGGTAACTGTCCTAAAGTTAAATGGCAAAATAACCTGAATTATTAACTCGATAAATTTATTTCTTTTTACTGAGTGTCCTCTCTGCTCAAGCTGCTCTGTGGTTACTTCAAGTATTGTCTCCTTCCCTTGACACTGAATCATCCAGAGAAAAAAAAAATAAATAATTTGAATGAAATATTTTTTTTCCCAAAATAAGCGCAGTGAAATAAACTTGTAAAACAGAGGAAATAATTTACATCTTTTATGTTCCTTTCTCTTAGGTTCCTACTTACTTAACCCCATTTAAACTTTGTATCAGCTTATTACATCCGGTGAAAGTACACTACAGCTTATTAAAATTTAAAGCTGTTACTCCAAGGGAAAACACTGAAAGCTCTTTTATGGATTAGCCAAGCCGGCAGGATGTGGCTTCGACTTTGTATCCTTTTGATGGCAGAGCCCACTTGAGCATCTTTATGAAATAAACCTCCCCCATCACTTTGGGCTCATTAGAGTTTTCTTTACACCAAAGTGTTTTGTGCAGTAGGACTACATCCCACCCCGGTATTTCACAGGCAGAGTAAGAGGGTACCATGCCCTAACTCCTGAAATTCAGAGCTATATTTAAGGTAAGGTAGAATGGAAGTAAATACCAAAAACAATGTCGTTCATTTAAAAACAGGAGAGTTAAAAATAATGGATGATACCTGCCATGCTTTTGCTCACCTCTGTCCTGTAGGAAGAGCATGATCTGAGACCAGCAGGATATGAGTAATAATTTGTACTGGTATTGTCAAACACACAGTTGTACCGCTGCAGCACCTCGGTTTCTTTTAAGTCAACTTTGTATTGGAAACCCTTGCCAATACAATGCTGCTGCATATAATACAAGCCTTCACCACAGTTTCCTACTGACAGAAAAGAGCCTGTGGGGTGACACAGCTGATTTCCTCTGCAGCTATGGCAAACGGCCTCTTGCACAGGAACTCTTGTGCCAGAAACTGCCTTGCCCATCGGTGTGCAAACTGCACCCCAGCTAGCAGGGCTGGGGTCCTCAGTCCTCTGGTCCCTCAGCTTCAAGCCCATTTAATCCCACTTCCTATTACTTCCTCCCTGAAGGCTTGGGAGTCTGGAAGAGGCCAGTGTATCAAATTTAAAAGGGGGATTTCCAGGTTTATTAAGAGTCTCTTGTTTATTAAAGAGAAAAAAACCTTCAAAGCCAAGCCCTTCCCAAGTTTCTCCTGGGAAATGACCCTTCTGACAGAGACTGCTCAGAGTGAAGGGTCTCTAGGGCTACCTTATAGCCTACAGCTAGCAGAGGGTCTCCTCCTACAATCCTGATAAAGAAAGTAACAGCCAGTCCTTCAGAGCATGAGAAAAATGCTCCCCCTGTAAACTGCTGCTTGCTCCATCCCTTCTGCACCCAGCAGATTCAGCTTTGCTTTCCTTTGCCAAGATATCAGCAGAAAGGTCCCAGCAGGGCCAGTAGAGGGGCTCCATGCTGGAAGGGCTGGACCATCTACCACCATCCCTTCCTCCAGCCCTGGGGTGTGGAGTGCAACCTCTGGCTGAAGATCAGCACAAAGCCATCACATTTCATACCACTGCAGCTGTTTGCTGCCTGACTTGTGTGCTGGAGGTCCCACGAAACGTGGCTTTGGGGCTGCAAACCTTGGCAGTCTTTATTATTCATGAACTGTGAGCAGGGACTTCAGTCATTCAGCATCATGCTGCTCTCTGCCCACATGCAGGAAAATCTAGAAATCCAGGGGAAGAAAATGTGCCTCAGTGCAAACACACCATCCCATCAGAGCACAACGAAGAGGGCATTTGGGCTGCTCTGGAAGCAGCTGTGTAGGCAGAAGTTGACTCACAGGGAAAAAAAGGTGGGAAGAGAACGGGGCTGAGCTGGGAAACAATTTGTCACTTGCCAGAACATTTGTCCAGCATTGCTTGCAATGATACTGGAAGTCCAGTTTAGGAGTGGGTGGCAAAGTGAGCCTCCATGGCAGTTGCTCATCTCTCTTCCCACCAACCTCCTCCTCCAGGAGCGTGGCACAGAAATGAATGTTTCCTTTCCTGCTCCCCTGGGATCTCTCAGGACCCCCTTAAGAGACAGTGCTCTGGGAAGCAGTGCCGTATCAGGAGTATGGATTGAGGGGCAGTTTCCCAGTTGGGAAGGCTGGTCACTGGCACATGCCACCACCCAGACCTCAGCAGTGCTGCTTTGGGAATAGGGACCTCTGACACATCTTCCACCGGCTGAATCACTAACAGTTTCAGTCATTGACAACACATCTTTTATCTACCAGGAGGGGGAAAAATATATATTTGGACTGAATCTTGGGCACCTGAAGCCGAGGGGCTTAAAGACACACAAACCCAGGTTTTCCTTTAGAAACTATTCCACCAAGGGAGGTCAGTCCTAGAGAAACTGTTCACTGTGCAGACGAGGCGTTCCTGGCGTACCACTCGAGCCTACAGACAACAGGCTGCTCAAGCTGCCGCTCCTTTTTTTATCCTAACAACCCCAGGAAGTGCCTACCCGAAAGGAACAACTAGAGCTTTTCCAGGAATAAAACACATTTGTGATACTGCAAGTCTGCTCCTGGGGCCGTGCCTGGCACTGCATTGAGCTATGAATTTATGGTGACAGGGACTCTCTTTTCCACACCTATTCCACATGAATCAGAGCAGCACCCTCTGTGCATTCTAGCTAGCCAGAAATACCATCAGCCCATATAGGTGTCCCACCATGAAGCACACACACGGTGTGATACCTCTGAGCACAAACCTCCAGAAGCAGAGAGGGAAAGCAGAGAGATGTGCAAACAAAGGAGCTTCTTAGGGCTTGCCTCTGCCTGCTCCCTTCTGGTGGTGTGACAGCAAAGGGTCCCCAGAAGGGCAGTAACAGGCCGAGACAGGCCTGGAGAGTCTCAGCTCAGCATGGTTTTCCTGTATGGTGACTCTACTTTGTCACAAGGTTAGCGAGACACGACTGCCTGTGCATTTTCTCCTGATGTGAGATTTTCCCCTATTAAGGAGGGGAAAATCACCCTCACTGCAGCAGGGAGAGCACAGAAGATCTATTTGCATATTTTGGCAATACCCCAACGTCGTTCCTGAAGGCAGGTTAAGTATGTGCTCCCCTCTCCCACTGTGGGCCCAAGCCCTCTCCTCAGGGTGTCCTGGAGCAGTACAGAGCTCCTTGCAGGGGCCATGAGCAGAGGTGTGATGAGTCCTCCCTGCCAAGTGCAGACCTCCAGTAGGTTTAGGACAAGACTGGAATTTCTGTCTGATTAACACACATTATGCTGACATTTCCAGAGGCCTCAACCTGACCAGCTCACACTTTGGCCCTTCTTTGCCCTTTCCGTGCTGCAGCTTTAAGCCCAGAGAGATGAATTTGTGTGTCTGCTTCGTGCTGGCCATTCACCTCGGCGTGGTGTAGGTGGCTCTATTTTAAGATAATTCCCAGGTTTAAAAAAGAAACCACACCAGGTGAGAGGTAGATGTGTCTGCTTCTGCTGCTCTTGCTGTGGGGACAGAAACCTGCAAGAGGGAGATGGGGCAGATGGACACTGGGGACAATCAGTGCCCAGAAGGAGCAGCAGGCAGGCATCCCTCCCTCCATTAACACTCACCTTGGCATCATTTAGATCAGAGGCTGGTGCTGGAAGGTGCTGCACGGCTCAGCCCCCTCCCTACAGGCTTATTCCTTAACAAGAGGGCATTGTCCCTGCCGGCAGGAGCCCAGCCTCATGATGCTGATCAGGACAAAGGCTCAATTTACCCTGTGAAAGAGCTGGAAACCAGGAAGGGGCCAGAGGCGGCCAAAGCCCACTCTCCCTGTCTGAGACACTTTGGATTTTGGTGCAGTGGGTTGGTCAGCTGCAGGCACAAGTGATCAGGGCTTAGAGCTGCCTGCCTTCAGCAGGAAGTGCTCTGGGGCAGTGTGGAAGTGGGAGGTGTTGGGGCCTTATTCAACAAGAGAAGCACTTCAGATGCTTCGGACATGAATATACTCACTTTAACTGAAACGCCAATTGAAACACAAAGTCTCCTGCGTTGCATACCCACCCTAGTGCACAAGAGGAAAAGTGGGGCCTGATGTTTGGAAAAGCCACCTACGATTCTCCAGCTTTTTGCTGCTGGCAGTGCTCTGCCTGTTTCAGAGGACAAGGTACAGTGCGTTGTTCTTTACAAATGCTTTCTGCACTCCAAAAATACAGAAACTCCTGCCTCCTGTCGTGCACCAAGATAACCAAGACAGGAATGATGGGGAAGATTCAAACATCCCTCTGAATGCAGACCTGCAGAGAGGAGGAGGAAACCCACGTCCAAAGCCAAACACAGAACCATCTCTTCCAGGTCAAGTCACACATGTCAGTCAGTGACAGAGAGAGACTCCTTGACTGCCTTCCTGGAGGGTAGAAAGGACCCTTTGTTCCACCACCTCTGGTTAAAAAAGACAAAAAGGGTTGAAATGAAGAAGAGAAAGGAAAAATTGTGGCACTGTCTAAAGTAAGGCAAGAACATGCAACCACAGATAACTTAATTCATCCTGGAGAGGGAGGAGCTCAGGGAGCTACACAGGCCTCTGGCCTGCAGAGAGTCTTGAAACTGTTGTGAGAAAAGCCTTCCTCCAGCCAGAAATGAAGCGGTTTTGCATCACACCAAATGATGGCTTGGACAGGATAATCCTGACATCCTCCAGGCTGCTGTACCTAGACGCAAGCACACAGACATGGAATAAAGCCTTCTACAACCAAAAAGGAAAAAAAAAATTCCACCCCAATCCCAAAGCACTTAATTGGGGCCAGCCTTTAGGACCATTTAGCACCCACTATTTTTCACAGCAGGAAATTTTACCCATTTGTTCAGCTTCAATTCTCTGTCTGCAAATTCAGCACTTAGGCAGAAGACATTTCTCCAGTCCAGTCACAACTGACAGGATCATCACAATACATATTTATTCTTGTGTATTGTAGCTGTCAGCCTAAATTGGATCATTTTGGACACCCCAGGAGAAGGCACAGTGAAGCCTGTCACATTGGCTGCCATGCAGATGTTGTCGGGGGAGGCAGGAGGTGATGTGACATGCTGAGCTCAGTGCAGAAGGAGGTGGCCACATAGCCACAAATAAACCCTGTCTGCTGGTGGACCCTCATTAAACACTTGGCTGCAAATGATTCCCAGTCCTCCCAGGCACCCATGTCAGCTGGATACGTCAGAGAAAAACCAGAGGAGTTACTGACAGGAGTTTTGACTCTGATGTTTGGGATTAGGAGACACTATGAGAGCGGTGCTGTCACATCAAATATCATCCCATCAATTCCCCAGTGAGCGCAGGTCAGTGGGAGATGAAGCCCATCAACAGGCAACAGTTGTGGTGATATTTCCTTGCTGTTGAATGCTAATAGCTCTGGCTTGTAGGACTGCACTGCAAAAACACCCAGATACAGAAATTCTCTCTTTCGGCTCCTGAAGTTTTTTTCCTTCTCTTTTTAGATTAGAGTTCAAGAAAGGATATGGAATTAGAGATAGATTTTAGATCAGATTTTGGTTACATCAGGCTTCTGTCTACAAGATTAATTGCAAGGTTGTTTTAGCTGAAACATGCATTGCAAAGGATTTATAAAACAACTGTAATTAAACTCATATTGAAGCATTTTTCTTTTGCTCCCAAACACAAGAATTGGATTGCATCTCTACATAAAGCTGCCAGCCTGCTTATTCTGCAGAACTAAAAAAGATGCTCTTGCTGTGCATTGCTGTGGGCCTGTTTTTTGAAAGGTTCCTCCTAACAATGCAATCCCAGCTTGATTAGCCACACAGTGCCTGTTCCTGAAAAGGGATTTTTCTATTTCAGTTTCTTCTTCCAGCAGGGGATTCCCTCTTAATCAGCTGCAGAAAAAGATTGGAGAACAGATTTGGAGGCAGAGAGAGAGGAGAGTGTGAGGTAAATTCTTTTAAGTCAGAAGGGTTATTTCTCACCAGCTGCTACAGAATATTTTGTCCATCACTTCCCTGAAGAAAATAAGTTGCAGTCCTCTAGAAAATTTTGCAGGATTACTAGAATTTGAACTTGAGATGCTCTCAGCCATCTGGCCTACTTCCACTGCTCACACTGGATGAGACCAGCACGAAATGCAGCAATGGGAAGCAAAAGTCAACCAAGTTCATGTGAGAAATGAGACTGACATTTTTAGCAGCAAGAATTATTAACCACTGGAACAAACTACCAAAGGAAGTGGAGGAGTTTCCCTGTCCTGATGTCTTCAAAACAAAAAATGCTCTTGTCAAGTAGGAGTTACAGGGTTTGGACTGGGAATCTCTGGATCAATTGGTCACACCTTAAAAACCATGAACTGCTTGTGCTGGGCAGACCCAGGGATCACATGGCTGTCCCAGGCCCAGACACGATGGGTGGAACCTATTAGCAGCCGGCTGTAGTGTAGCTACAAACAAGATGTTGGGAGCAGTTCAGCCTGGTCCCTGTATCACTGCGTGAGGAGGAGACAGGAGAGCACGTTCTGGGATGGGGGAGCGGGTGTGCTCTCCTGGGAAAGCTGCTGGTTTACAGATATAAGTGTTTAAAAGCTGACCAGGACATCTTCCTGCCTGCTGGCAACACCAGTCCTCAACTAAATCAATATTTTTAAGGCAAACTTACAACATGTCGTCAAAGTAACTGATACTTGCAACATCAAGCGGGGGAAAAAAAAGGTATCTGGGAACACCTGGCTTTGGCACTGAATCCACCCAGAGATCAAAGCACTTACAGAAAGGAAATAGATAAGGAAAAGGACACCATCCTGCAGAGAGAGGAGGGTTCAGAGCTGCCAAGTGTGATCATGTGTGGGGCTGGAGTCAGGGATCCCACAGCTCCTGATGCTGGGCTCTACTCCAAGCAGTGCTGCGGGACAGCACCACTAACAATCTTCTAGGAAGGAGCCGACCTCCCCAGCCCTGACAGTGGGAATGGGGGTCCCTAAACACACCACAAAGTCAGGATTCCACCCCACTGTGGCCAGTGTCACCTCAAAGACAACTCACATACAGCTGACACAATACAGTTGAAAAATTCTTCCAGCCTCAACACGTCTGAATGACAGAGGATCGGTCCTTGGCCGATCCCCATCGGCACTATTGCCCATGGTCTCCTACCCGCCCCTCTGTAGCCCCAGGGCCCAAACATGAGGAGTGCGGTTCAGATCCTCAGGCAACACAGAAAAATGGGGAGAAAGTTGAATATTTATATCTGTTGTGGCTACAGCCCACTGGAGACCAACACCTGTCAAAACAGTCTCTGAAGCACAGCTCTGCTTCCGCCCAAACCGAGGACTACCTTGTCCTTACAGGGAGGTCATACTCTCAACTTCTCTTCATTTCTCTTGCATCTGGTGTGAAGAGCACTCAAACGTGAGAGCACACGAGCCTCCTGCCTGCCCATGGGCAGAAGGATCACCAGTGCACAAGCTATTAACTGAATCTATATTCATTTCCCGTTTCTAAGAATTTGAGTGGGTGCAATGTAAAATCCTTCAGCAAGTTCTCCTCTGTCGAGTAGGAAAAGTCTCTTTCTGCCATACTAGAAGCAAACACAAAACCCAACTGGGTTGTGTTTGCACTTCCAACCAAGCCTCAGCCAGCAGACAGGCTAAAGGGGAACTTTGCTCTGACTAATACCCACCCAAAGGTCTGGCTGCCACATTTGTGCCCCTGCACTTGCACCAAGACACCTCTGCAGCTCTGCCCTCCTCCGTCCCTCGTCCATGGCCAACCTCCACACAGGGGAAGAGATTCCCAAGGGGAGCAGCCTGTGGGTCCTCCAGTGCCAGCAGCTGTGAGAGCACATATTCCAGTTCAGGCAGGCCGTGACTGATACCTCAGTTACCTTTGATTTCACTCAAGCAGATTTAGAAGGGCTTCATTGTTCATCTAGAGCTCAGTGCTACTTACGGAGCTGTGTCAGCCTCCCAGGCCATGTCTGGGGTTTTTAGCAAACACCAACCCTCCCCACTTTAATTCAGGGTGCCTGTCAGCAGGGCTGACATGCCCTCCTGGGCAGGGGACACGTTTCGCTTTCCCCAAGGCTTCGGCTTGCAGGAATGCTGGAGTTTGAACAGTGTATACAACTCATGCTTCCCACGGGTCTTTCAGATTCTCAAAAGACACAAATTCACTTTGCCTTCCTTACTCTGGGAAAGAGCCAGAGAAGCTCAACCTGCAGAGATCCAGGGCACCGTGGAAAGCCCTGCCAGGGCAAGGGAGCAGAGACAGCAGCAATCATACAAACATTTGAATCTGTTTATCATGCCTGATAAGATTTCTTCAGCCATGTAATCTGCCAAGAGTGGGATCTCAAAGGTGTTGATAAGGGGGTCTGAAAACAAAGGTGGTCTCCAGGACATGTAACTGCACCCCGTCCCCACGTGCTGCTGCCCAGCCACCTCCTCAGCTGCTCCTCACTATAGATCACCCAGCAATTGCTTGCCCAGGGCAACAGCATCAAGACATTACACGGCTTTGTGCGTCTTCTGATGCAATTTAATTGCTGGAAACAAAGCAGAAGAATGTTTTCCCTAAAAGTTTATGGAGTTTCCAGGGATCATATGCATATTGGAGCTCCCCAGTGGGCTCTCCTTATGCTTTGTGAGCACAGAATGAAAATATCTCTAGTGGAAAGAGACATGGAGAGAGAGAGGCAGTGCCGGCGATAAAGTGATAAGAAAAGCAGGGTGTCATCATCCACCTGATCCTGCAATCATTATCTTGGATAGCAATTCCCACTGCTTTCATCAGGTACTCAGGCAAAAGGAGGAGTGCGGGATCTGGCCCAGCGTGTGTGATGATATCAGTGGCTCATTGTCACGGAGCTGGGAATTACTGCCAGCATGCTAACAGCCCCTGCCACCCACACTTTTATTCTGTAACATCACACTCTCTAGAGAGTCGCTTGCTGCTGCTACACCCTGCTCAAAACACCACGGGCAAAAAGGTTTAGTGGAGAGTCCCCAGCTTGGGGGCTCTTCCTGCCACTCAGACCCCTTTGAGCTCCTAGCAAACCAAGCCATAGGGCTCCTGTGTGCCAAAAGCCCATGGCAGGGCTCAGCCAGAGGCGTGGGGAGGGGAGATTAGTCAGCAGGCAGAGTGGCAGGGCTCCCCAGCCCCTTGATTTGTATGTCTGATTGTAGAGATGATGCAACCTGACAGCGGCACAAGGGTGCAGGGGTTTCATTATATACCCACACACCACCTACATTTTCTGCCCCTGACCCACTGAGGTGCAGCACACCTGCAGCACAGACAAACGTCAACAGGTTTGGGAGCATTCAGCCCACAGCTGTATCTCTTGGCACTGCACAGATCATAGCCAGACAGCCTGATTGCCTTCTTTAAATAAAACACAAAGTCTATAAGAAAGAGGAAAGAGCTTTCATCTTCTTTCACCATTCATACCTGGGGTTTCTATCTCTCAAGGCAGAGGAGAAATGGTTCTTGCTCCTCCTTGCCTAGGAGACCACAGCTCGTGCTGGGAATCAGCCTGTGGGGTTGGGCTCTGGCTGTGGGCATATGCAGGACACACACAGAGGACAAACTCGTGCATCACCAGTTTTGCTGTTGCAGTTCAGGCCTAGAAACATTCCTCATACCTGTTTATTAGTAGGGACTGACAACCCCTCAGCTCCCTGGACTTCAGTCCTCTCTCCAGTGAGAAGAGATGCAGTCACATCACTGGTGCAGAGGCAGCATTCCCAGCGAATGCCACCAGCATGGGAAGGAGCCGTGTGCGCCTCTTCCCTCCCCACCTTTCAGCAATGCTCCCAACGACTCTGCAGGGAGCAAACAGCTCTCGACATGAAAGCAAAGAGGAAAGGACACAGCCTGATTGAATTTGCTCATGGTCAACAGCAATCTTTACCTCTCACTACCACTCTTTGTATGTTAATCAACCCTCCATTTTCTCCCCCACTCTTCCCAGGTGAACTCCCTTGCGGGTCTGATAAGAGCCTCACTCTCGTTAGGACAATTAATTACATGGAGAAACACACCACTGAAGAACCCCAAACCCAAATAAGCTTTATATTCTCTTTCAGTATTTCCTGTATCAGGCTTTGCTGAGATTTGTGTTTTTCTGTTGGGTGTGCAACTCTCTCCTGCTGGTTTCGACCCCTGCCCACTGATCCTCCACGGATGTACCTAAACACAAGGGTGAGAAGTGGCAGTGCTTTAGGCCAGGCTGTATGTCAGGGCTTTCTGGATGCTCTTCCAGTCAAGGCCCTGAGAAGCCCCATGAGGTTGTTCCTCAGGCACTGGGGCCGTGGCTGAGGCAGAGCCCTGCTGGCCCATGACCAGACTGCCCAGAGTGTTTGAGCTCAGACAAATGCCTTTACCTAACTCACCAAAAGTACGCTGCCACCTGACCAGCACCCAGGCACTGCACAGTTCAGTGCACATCTGATGTCTCTTTGGTACCTCAGTACCTTCCTGGATCTGTAGGATCTCTCCCTGGTCCCCCCTTCTCAGTGAAACACAGTGGAGAGAGCAGATTAACACACTGTATCCCTCCCTCCCTCCAAGGAGCTCTCCTTCACAAAACTGCCTGAAGAAATGGGATGTTTTTGGGCCCCTTAGCATTGCACTGACAGCTCTCCAGGGCAGCACTTGGACCAGCAAGGGCAGCATGTCTGTCTCCTGGGTGGTCTAGCCTTCTGCATGCCCCAGTTGTGTAAAGAATTGAATCAGGGCAGTGAAACCACAGATGAGACAACACTTACTAGGCAAAAAAGATGCAGGGGAGGTGAACTGGAGACTGGACTCCGAAAGCAGATGTGACAGTGGCTATAGAGAAAGGGCTGCCTTGGCAGAGAGAGGAGCAGTCTGTAAGGGGACAAGTCTGTCACCTGGAGACTTGCAGATCAAGGTGAATGAAACACAGGCTCTCAGAGCTGAAAGAATGTGGTAGGTAAACAGAAGTTGGAAATAAGCACAAAGCCATGGGTTGCCTTTTAAACCTGGTATTCAAAATGAGCAACACAGCAAAGTCAACAAGCTCCCGAGAGTGCCCGGTTTCCAGTTGTGTCTACAAACTCATAACGCACTCAGAGGCACTGTGGGAGAGCTGAACCCAGACTGAGGTCAGTGCTGTGCAAACACTGCAGGGCTCAGGTAGTGAAAAGCTCCAGAAACCAACCCCCACCATTTGCTTTGCACTGGAACACTGCGAATCCACAGCTGCAGCCCTGGTCTGCCATGTGTGGGGCTTGTAGGGGCACCCCATGCTGCCCCCTCGATGTACATGTGACAGCAGAGTGCCTGGACAGGGTGTGTGGGGGACAGGGAGCAGTGGTTCTCCACCAAACCCTGCCCAGCACCTGAAGATATCCCACTTTCCACAGAGCTCTGGCTCTGAGAGATGTCCTGCAGTCCCTGTCCAGATGTGCAGCATGCAGCCACCTGGCTCCCTCCTCATCCTCAGCGGGGGCACAGCCAGCAATGTGCTGAGCAATAACCCAGAGCAGGGCTACAACCCCTTCGGAGGAGGTTTTCCCTGGAGACTCGCAGCAGGCCAAATTTGTTCCACATCTCCTGTTCAGTGAGCCCTCGTTGCTCTTTCACACAGAGAGGTTATCCTGCCCTCTCACCATAGCACTGCCAGCAGCCCACAGCCCAGACAGGATTTAATCCCAAACCATCTCAAGGGTTCCATCCTTTGGAGTGCTGATGGAGAGAGCACATGGGGGCAGAGCCCCCCTAGACAGGGCACCACAGGAGGGATAGTCTACTTTCTCCTGCTGCCCAGCTGAATTCCTGTTTCCTAGTTCAAGGTTGTTTTAATACCTCTGAGGCAAACATCTAAAAAGTGGGATGATGTTTCAGCCCTCATCCATGCATGCAATGGAAGCCCTAATTCATGCCATTGCTTACTGATGCCTGTCCCAATCGCTCCATGGCTGCTGGTGGGCTTTGGCAGCTTTTCCTTGTGGCAGGGGTTCCCTCCTTCCTGTGCCCCTGCATCACCCCCACACAGCCCTGATGGTGGGCAGCGAGGTTGGGAGCTGCAAACACTCTCCCCGAGCCTCCACACAGCCCCATGGCTCTAATTGGCAACAGATGAATCCAGACTGTTTCCTGAGAGACAAGAGTTTCAACAATCCCTAAAGCCTCTTAGGCAGCAGCAATATCCTAAATGGGAGCTTTATTCTCCTGCACTGCTCAACAGAGCCTGTATTCAGGCATGAAATGCTGGAACATACACTCAGGAGCCCCCTCGGGACAGGAAACCTTCCCTGTAGGCGTGGGTGTCCTGGATCATCCCTGGGGAGCTGCAGAAAACTCTCCCATTGATGAGCTGTAAAGGCCAGGAGGAATGGGATGCCCCAAACCAGAAAGCTCCCTGTTAGGTTCAGAGGTCCCCCTTGAGCTCTGGACTTTCAAACCTTGCTGATTCTCCCTGTTGATGGGGGCAAATTTTGTGACCTGACCTGTCCCCTGCAGAGGACAGGGCAGTGGCACACGGACATGTCCACAGCTGGAGTGTGACCCTTGGTGCTTTCTAGGAAGCCAGAGGCTTCTCTACACCTGCAGACAGGGAAGAGGGAGGGCAAAGCACCCCACTGTCCCCTGTCTCACACAGAGGGCTTATCGCTGATGGCGGGGCAGGAATGAATCTGGGTTCGCTGCAGCCACCTCCTCTGAGCTTCACACACCTCATGGCCCTGCTCTCGGCCTCCTCCTGGCCAGGGATGCACAGTCCCTGCTGGGAAGGGTGAAGGGTGAGGGAGCCAGCAGCTGCCAAGGGCTCACGTGAGCTCGCAACATTCCTCCAGAAGCTTCTCTAATCTCCGTGACCTCAGTGGGTGGATGGCAGCCAATTGCCATCACTGCATCCTTAGCAGACCTCGGCTGCAAAGCCAAGGTAGTGTTACCACTGGGGGAGTTAAAAGGGGGGAAAAAAAGAAAAAGGAAAGAGGAGGAAAAACCAACTTGCCTGGCCGGTCTAACTGCATTTGGTTGATCTGATTTCAGGCATCTGCTAAGACACAGCAGGCCTGTTTATCATAATCAGCTTAGGGCACAAGGACAGTGTTAACTAGGCTTTACTGGATTAAAACCTGCCAACTAATTCATAGCACCTACCCAACCAGTACAAGTGGGCTGAGTCGCTGTGCTTTGTCTAAAACATTTTAACTGGGCATTAAATAAAGCACCTGCAGAAGGCGGAAGGGGACAATGGCCCTATTGATCCATCAGCATTATGAGCAAGAAAAGGGCTCGGGAAGTAGAGTCTCATGGCCCAAGTGCAGGCAGGTTAACACAGAGCAGAGCTGTAAAAGCACTGAGCACAAAGACTGTGCCTTGACGTGCTCCTGCCCATTCAAACTGCTCAAGGCTCACTCTGAAATTACCAGCGATATGCCTTGGAATCAGCTTCAGGATTCAAACTAGACTGGAATTTGCAGATAAAACATGGTTAAATCAGCCTGGAAGTGATAATATAAATGGATATTTTGAGGGTCTAGGTATAAAGAAATGCAATATCTATTTGAAGTCCCAAAGAGCAAATGTTAAGTGCAGCAGAGCCTCATCAGATAACACCGGTGTGAGCAAAAAGGGAATTTCACTTTTCCTACAAAAGGAGATGTAAAAATAGAAGTAATGCTTACAAAAAACCCATAAGAGAAATCCCCACGGTAGAGTATGGATGGAAAACCTCAGTGTCCATGACAACACCCCTGAGCAAGCCCAAGTCTCCCTGCCTTCCGGGCTGTGGAGCCTTGCACCTATTATAACCTGCCACCTAAGACTGTTTGGAGTGCCTGTAAAGCAGGAGACAGTCAATTTAAATATTTAAGGTGCTTCCTGTGAAGGTGATTACACTATAGAGAACTGCTTCGTATTACAGTAAAGTTCTGCTGGTCATTTGCAAAGGAGTCCTTGGATCAATTGACATAAGTTTCTGACAAGAACCTGCCATTCCTAAGTGCTGGGAATCCTGGCTAGGAAAAAACCCCAACACTCCCAAATCCGGATGCCTTCCTGCCATGGGTATTATCTCATCCATCCTCCTCAGGGAAGTGATGTCCAGACCATGAAGTGGGAAGGGCTGCAGCTTTACCAGTGAGTTACTCAGCTGTGCTGGACCCCCTACCCAACCCTCTCATCACACCTCCACTTGCACACAATGCTTTCACCCCCAGTCTTCTTATTGCTGCAGGGTTCTGCGTATTCAACCACAACATCCCAGTGACCCACGTGGCAGGACCTGACAAGTTTTTGACTGGCTTGGGAGATGCTCTGCAAGCCCAGCTCCTGTGGTCCTACAGGTTACCTCAAGGCAGCTGCTTTGATTAAAGACAAATGCAAACCATGTCCCCTGAAGGCTTCAACATAAAAAGGAAGCAAGAACCCCAGTGTACTTTCTTTGCATGAAAAACCCACACTGAGGGACAAGGGGAAGTGGGTTGACTTGGGATTTTTACATGTTTGAGGTCAGCAGCGCTGGTATTTGTGCATTGACACATTGGATAATTAAATGCAGGCAGAGTCAGGTGTTGGCTGTAAGCTTCTCCTTCCTCCATTTAAGCCTCCACCTCCTAAAACAGGAGATGACCTTTGATTTCCCAGCAACACCCATATCCTTATTCAAAGGTAGGAGCTGCTCCTCACTGGGGTGGTCAGGGAGTTGCTGCAGCTCCTACCCACATCCTGTAACACGACGACTGGTGGCTTCCCTCTAGCCCTGCTCCTTGTGCTACAGAGATCTGTGAATCCTGGAACAGACAAGTGAATGTAGATAAACCAAAGCAAAATGGTGCCAAAAAAAAAAAAGTCCCAGGAATGTATTAAGCCATTCTAAGGACGTACAGCATGACCAAAGACTTCATGCATCAACATCCCTCTTTAGCCAGCTGAGTCCTTAGAGTTGTCAGTGCTGTTTGTCTTCATCCAGGCTCATCCCAGCAGGAAGTGTAGGAAATGGTAAAGGGGAGGATCATAACCACGCACTAAGCCTAATATTACTGACTCCATGAATCCAATCTGCATGTTCCAGACTGAGTCCCTTGGCAAGAGTTGCCAGAAGCCAACTCAAGGACTGAGCCCTATCACTTGGCTGCCTTTCTTTTCAGGGGGACTCTGTCGTGGCAGATAAATCATATTTACTGCCAACTCCCTGTTAATGCTGCTACTTAATTTGCGCATATGCAATGTACTGAGGTAAAGTGTCCAGCTGCTGCCCCTCAGCAGCAGCCAAGCAGCCTTTGCTGCAGCTGGGAGGAACTGAGGGGAGATGACGGCGCCGGGCCAGAGCAGGAGGTGGATGGCACCACCCCAAATACTTTTTCTCTCCCACACACTCACGCTGCTGCTGGCACTGCAAGCGCTGATCCCTTGTGACTCAAGCAACACAAAGCAGACCTGGCTCCTCTGCAACACCCACATCCAACAAGAAAGCTGGTCCTTGTGTTAGGCACCTTTCCAACAACAAGCCTTCTCTCCCGTTCCTCGACTGCTCACACTCACCATTGACACCTCTGCTGCCAGTGTGGCCAGTGGGGTATCATCAGCTGGGGCAGAGCAGCTGCAGGGAGTCAGGGATGCTGACACGTCCAGGAGGACACGTCCTGCTCTCCGGCCCGCTCGCAGCAGCAGGTCAGAGCTATGTTACACACAGCTCAAGGCAGCTTGCAAAACCTTACCCGGGAGGCTCCCGGGACTTAGAACACCGTGATCTGAATGGAGCATCAAAGTCTGAACGGTGGATTTTTTCCTCTCTTTCTTTCTGGTTACAGTCTTCTCCCCACCCTGCATCTCAGTTTCCTCAGCTGCACTAAGGGGTCAGCGGTGCTCAGAGCACAAGCCACTCTGAGCTGGCAAAGTGCATTTTCTGGAAAGCTTGAGCACAGCACAGGAGGTATTTACTGCACCTCAAAAGCAGCACATGACACCTGATGTTTAATATGCATGAAAAATGTCTGGACTTTCTGAACTGGGGCACTGTAAAGTCACACCCTACCAGTGGATCTCCTGTATGCACTGGGACTGCAGAGGTGTGGGAAGGACTCATCACCCAGCCATGCAAGAGGCTGAGGATTGTTATGATTAATCTTTCTCTGTGCTGTGGAGGAACTAAGGGACTCCAGCATTTGACCAGACTGGCAGGAAGCCAGATCCAGGATAAATACAGACCCAAAAGACCATTTTTGTCTCAAGGCATTTATAACCTAAGATGCTGAACAGGAATCATATATGCAGCAGTGGAGAATCCAAAGGGAAGGTGCAGTAATTACACATTGAATGTGGAAAATACTCTGGGCTACTGCCAAGTCAACTTTGCATACTCTAGTGAAGAATTTGGGGGTGATAAAGCTAATGGTAATTTGTAATGCCTAAGTAAAATGGATCCAGCCTCCTTCCCAGGCTGGGGCTACGCACTCCAGCATTCCCAGGGGTTCAGAATACAAAGCACCAGTGAGCTCTTCCCTAAACCCTGGCTAACACCTACCTCTGGCAGAACATGCTCGGCCAGGCAGTCTGCCCTCCCACCACCTCCTCCAGCCTTGAGCTGAGCACAGAGCCACCCAAGAGGCTGCTGATGGAGGCCGTGGACATCTCAGGGGGACGTTCTGCAGCTGCACTGGTTTTGCAGCCAGTGGCTTCCCCGGCAGCCTCAGCACAGCACGAACTTGGAGCCAACCCCTGTGCAGCAGAGCAGAGTGAACAAGCTCCTCGCAGCTCACACACTGAAGCAGATGGACAAAGATGTGCCCCACATGCCCTTGACAACTCCTGTTCGCACCAGCAGCACGTGAGCCACGCTGGCAAACCAGGCAGCTACCTACCAGAAATAAATGTGTACAGCAGTGAAACTGTACAGATGGAAAGTTCCTGTTTTATCTGTGGCACCGTCTGGGGTTGTTCCAACATTAGACAGAGATCACTTGTTGTTGGGTTCTCTTTGATGTACTCTCTTTAAAAAAATCCCTTAATAACATCCTAAATTAGACTACAGGGAGGAAGGCTTCAAAATAGGAAAATCCACACCACTTCTGCTTCTTAGTTGCAGAGGAACTCTTGAAAAAAATCTCTTAGACTTCAAAAAAACCCCAACCCAGAACCAGCGAACTGTCCACCTTTCACACTCTGTTTGCATGGCATTTCTGGTGCTCAGGTACCAATTTCCTCTCCTGAATGTGGCTTTCCCAGGACTGAGTAGGCAAGCTCAAAATCCAGTCAATCACTCCATCACTGCTGTGAGCTTTCTAAAATCTCTTACAGGACAGTGATTCATGAGAATAATTCTTTCACCTGATGAATAATATTTGCAGAAAGGGTGGACAGGCTGTCAGACGACCAGTGCTTTGTTCCTGAATCTGTTTGTGACTTTGTATAATTTTTATCTACCTGTCAGTAACTCACTTTTTACCTCCCCATTTCTGTCACCTTTCCCTAGGTTTTCCTTTTTAGATGGGTTAAATTGTGTCATGCCATCTTCTCCATAATGGGGCTGAGCTGTGGTTCCTGGAAGCTGCTGTACTGCTTTCCCTTTTCAAATGAAAGGTGGAACACAACTTAATGTCTCTCCCTTTAAAATGTCATAAAGCCTCTTAATTCTTGTCCTTTGAGAGCTGGGTGCTATTTTCATGTCATAAAATAGGTATAGTGAGAGGGTAAGTCTTTAAAAGTTGTTACTAAAATCAGAGGGATGTGGGTTTGGAACGGCTCAGAAAGGCTGTATAAGATCACTTGTCTCCAGATCAAGGGACCGAACCTCTCCTGAGCAGAGATTTTAGCAATGCTCCAAACATCCTCTGCTCAGAGGAAACCCCTTTTATTAACATCTTATACAACACAAAAGCCTTTTGCTTTTCTTTTGGTGGTGGGCAGAACAAAAGTTATTACAGTTACATAAGCAGGATACCAAAATAACTATTTTTTTCTTCAATAAGGAAATATGAGAATTGGAGGCTTTTCTTTTTAATACGGAAAGAACCTCAGACTATCTAACAGAATACAACATGAAAACAACCACCCTGAGAGAGACCAAAGACCCTTCTAAGCCAGTAACCCGTCTCCAGCAGCTGCCTATAGCAGTTGCCTGAGGGGAAAGTGTGAGGTTGAACAGGCAGCGAAGCTTCCCCAGCATGCTCTCCCCTTCTGTGCCCAAGGGTTTCCCGAGCCAGAGACACTGTGCTGACGTCTAACCACCCGTGAGGGACTTGTTTTGCTCTGACCTATATCCCTGCAGACCCTGGGCTGGTGAAATGTGAGATGCAGAAGGGCAGGAGCATGAGAGCAACCCCTTTGTGCCAGTGCAGGAACGTTCCTCCTGTCCTTGAGATGCTGCTCATTCTCTGCTGTGATAAAGCCCCTCTCATACCTGTCCCCCACCTTCTGACATGAGCCAAATCTCCACAAATCATCTGAGATTTCCCTTCCCGAGGGCCTCCTTCCTCAGCCACTACCTTCAGTAGGAACAGAAACAGGTCAATACAGAGAAACTACTGAAAATTCCACCCTTCATTAACAGTTGCTTATAATATTGGTTCATCCTGAGTCATGACATAACTCTACCCAGTAACCCACATATTGTACACAGGATATGTTTGCACTGCAATCAAAGAAATAATTATTGAGATGTTTGCTACAACCAGACGTTACATAAGAGTTGTGGCTAGTCTTACTGGCTACATTGGTCACATAATTCAGTATTTCCATGCTGATAACATACGAGTAACAGGAAACAAACAAGCAAAACTCCCACAGAAATCTAGTCAATAAAAACCTCTCCAAACACATTTGTATCAATGCTGCTGTTCTGTCTCCCAGCTTCCTCCTCTATATCTCACCAGAGCATCTGGAGCACTTGCTGGGACCATCTCTGACCAGATTTTGAAAACATTTAGGTGTGGAGAGCCAGAGCAGGGTATCTAGTCAGAGCTTCTAAAGCACTGGACTTCTTAAGATTAAGAGATTGATACAGTAATTTTAAACTCGGGTTGAGTTCCCAGAGGAGCTGTGCCATTAGAGTGGGATTCCTCTTCTGCCCATGGCTGGCACTTAGGAGTTTCATCTTTCCTGGTTGCCTAAGCTCCTAAACAAAGGTATCTCCAGAGAATGACTTCTTCCATTTTAAGATGGCAGCTAAGAGGATAATGGAATGGACTTTTTACAGGTGCTTCTCTTCTTTAGCTACAGGAGGATTTATGCAACTAGTTTACACCTTGTGTTTGGGTGATCAACAGTAACTAAGAAGAATTCATTACTAGGTGCCCACGGTTGTGTTTTAGATGTGACTTAAGTACTGAGGACTGCAGGTCTGCTTTTAAATAACAGGACTTTGGTTTTGAGATGCTTTTGGAAACAGTCCTCTAAATTTGTATTAACTATGACTGCAGTGAGGGATGAGATGCAGTCTTCTTGTTCCATCTTTTGCCCATCAAAGCATCTTGTGAGAACACCTACCTGCTAATTATGGGTATGCACACAGGCCCACTGCATTTGTTTTTGCCATGTTATTACAACGTCGTACCTGACAGGGTGAGCTGGGAGGTCAGGGCTGCAGATCGGTAAACAGGAACAAAACTGGGAAATCTTGAAGACAACTATAAAGCAGAGTTTTTCCACTCAAAGTTTGATCTATTATTGTAATGAATGTTGCATCCTGCAACAGGAAGATAGAAAAATAACAGGAAGGATTCCAAGGAGAAGAGGACAAACCTGCAGTCAGAGAGAGCTGGTCAAGGAAAGTCTTTGCAAGCTCATCAGCTTTGACTGAAAAATGGCTTTCAGCTCACCATGCATAATGTGATTTGTATTCTGTCCAGAGCAATCATTAGGCGAGGTAGTTATCTGGCTCTGTTATGTATTATGCTACAGGTGCAAGGTCTGGAACCCCATATAATTGCTGCATAGATCTAGATTTAGCTTATCATCATTTTTTCCGTTAGCTTTCAAAAGAACAGAAGGAGCTTTGCAGCTGCCCTGGGCTGGGCTGTGCAGCCAGAGTCACTCTCTCAGCAATCCCCCTGTCAGGGTAAGGGAGCACCGTGGGCTAGCAAGTCCTGAGAAAGGGATGCCCAGCTCACACTGATGGGCAGTGCTGCACCCAGCTGCAAAGACTACAGCCAGAGCCAGTACTCTGAAGAAGAAAAAACAAGAAACAGATAAGGACCACTCACTAGCCACCCCTCTGAGTATTCATGGGGTACCTTGTCCTTGGGCAACCCCATAGTCTCCCTAGCCTCCAGACCCCCTCATAGCCAGGCCCGTGTGGAGACTGATGCGTGGAGAGGACATGGGGTTTGCCCAAGGTCTCACGGAAAGCAGTGGCAGGGCTGGTACTGCACCTACGTGACGCGAACCCCTGTCCCAGGCTTTAGCCACAAAAACATCACTGTTACGTACTTAGGCTGTCTTGGCAAGGGGAGATCAGTTTTGTTTAAAAGCTGCTGTGAAAGCCATGCCCTTGAGACTTGTTGTGGCAAGCACATCCCAGGGAGTTGTTTGCTGCAGCCCGTGCAAGGGGCGCACGCACCCGGCGCTCAGCCAGGCTCTCTGGCCGTGCCCCGGCTGTGCCCTGGCACAGCTCACTATCCACAGCCGTGCCAAATCCTGCTGGATACTGCTTGGGGCAGTGTGTCACAGCGTCCTACTAACCACGGCTCACCTGCCCTGGCAGAGTGACCCACACTGCTCTAATCTGTAAATCGTTCAGCCTAACGCAATCCCCACTGGGATGGCCAGTAATTAACGCCGTGCTAACCATGGGTGGAGTGCAGGGTGGAACCACTGGGCGAGCAAATAAAACCAGGACACTGAAACCAGGCTAGCACCCTTCTAGCAATGTCACCTCTGCAGCCAGCAGCCCAGTTTCCCCATCAGGATCCGTGGACACCCTGAGTTTGCAGCTGTGACAGGGGTGACTCACGTGAGCTGGACTTGCTGACGTGCTTGATGTACAGGAGGGCTGGCACAGTGCAATTCAAAGAGCACGTAAATCACAGAATCCTAGAATGGTTTGGGTTGGAAGGGACCCTAAAGTTCATCTAGTTCCAATTCCCTCTTGTCCTATGCTTTACTACAGGCCCCTTGTGCAAAGTCCCTCCCCAGACTCCTTGCAGCCCCTTTAGGTCCTGGAAGGTGATACAAGGCCTCCCCTGAAGCCTTCTCTTCTCCAGGCTGAACCACTCCAGGGCTCTCAGCCTGTCTTCAGAGGAGAGGTGCTCCAGCCCTCTGAGCATTTTTATGGCCTCCTCTGGAACTGCTTGAAAAGGTCCATGTCCTTATTATGTTGTGGTCTGCACCTTTGGTCAGGAGCAGCCTGGCCAGCCAAAAATGAGGAGCAGGAGAAAGGAACAGTTCATACTCGACAGAGTTTCTCTGGCTCGGCTGCTGTTCACTAGGAAATCAAACAGACATCCACAGGCATTCCAAAACAGCTCAGGTATCTGGGAATGTTGAATGCCAATAAATTGATGCTAGTCAGCTTGATGGCCAGGTGTACTGGAAAAAGAGGATCACATTTTGTCTTTTAGGTGTTTGTGCTTGTAGATGCTTTGACATTTAGAGCAGGTTTTCCACTGGTAGAGTTTATATTGTCTTGTCGAATTTAATAATAATAATAATAATAATAATAATAATAATAAAAGCCCTTTTCACTTTAGGAATTACTTCCAATGCAGTTTGGCTGCCAGTTAAGGCTGTCAACAGATGTCATCTGGAGCAGAATTTTGCCTTGGTACATGGGTTATCATGTCCCCTGTCCAATATATCCACTGCTCTACTGACACCACTGTGGTTTTGTGAGTGGCAGGATCTTGTGCACTTGCTGGTCTAAAAGCAGTGGTGGCTTATCAGTACTGGCTCTTCCCCTAATGCTGCTCCTGAATCCATAAGATTCCGTTGTCAGTGGAGCAGCTTGTTTTCTCTTCAGAGCCCATGTTTTAGGAGTCCCAAAATGCAGGGAATTAGTGAGGGAGGCTGGGGGTGTCAATTCAATCTTGAGAGCCTGTGAAGAACAGAGATGTCAGAGAAGACCAGGAGAAATGACCACTTTAGAAGGGTTGTGGCACTGACGCCAAATTTGTGTTCGTGTGCACCAAACTGTCCCCTCTGAATCCAAACCTGTGATGGTGTAGGAAAGTTTGGGTTTATACCATAGGGCACAGAGTTTCCAAAGTGACCGAGTCTTTCCTGGTTGCACTTTGTTTTCTTGTAAAAGGAAGAAAATCTAGCAAATCTCCAAACACTGTCCTGGAGACCCTTCGGCAGCCCTTGACAAAACAGGCAGGGCCTTTCTCTTACATTGTCTGAAGACTCCGTGGCTGTGTGAACACATGAAAATTGACACATTAGGAAAACATCGCTCCATTCACACATGAGAGGTCAGGCTAGCTGGCTACCACCTACTCAGGATCAGGTCATGCAGAAATAACCCACACTGTTGTCCAGCAAGATTTTCCCAATTCCCAAACATCCCATTCCAATGGCATGAAGATTTCAGTGAGGGATGAGCTTCCTTGCCACCACTGAGCAAAATTCTGCACTGAAAGCTTCCCCCAAGCAGGGAACTGCAAATGATCCATGGGAAGATGGTGATTTTTGCAGTGGGGTGTTGTATCCGTGCCAGGGACAGGCTGTTCCTAGGGCAGCCAACATGTCTGGTCATTGAAGGCAGGCGTCCTGTCTCTGGCAGCAGCCCGTGACGGATGCCTGGGGAAGATGTAAATGACAGGAAAGCCTGTAGTGACACTTCCCCAGAAATACCAGAGACTTCCTGAACCAAAGATACTATCTCCATATTTAAAGTGGATTTTTCATTCACCACAGTGTGCAAGACAAATTGTGTGAAAAAGCATACTCTATTGTTCTACAAACTGCTTTGATATTTTAATCTGATTCTCCCTCGTATAATGACTGCTCCCTCGTCACCACTCTTGTGCCACCCCAGATGTCACAGGGCCCAGAGACCCATCCCAGCTGTTTGGAGCTTATCTACTTGGTGCTCTGTACAGAAGCTGCTCTGGTTCTTTGTCCTTTTGTGTCTCAAATCTGGTGCCCTGTGGAAGACACCCCCCAAGGAAGTCAAGGGAGGACCATGGCTGATTATGTCTTGGACCAGGTCACAAAGTAGGAGAAGATACAGCATAGATCAATGCTTCTCAAACCTTTTTTTGCTCTGGCTGTGCACAGTAGTTTCTGTGTTAGCACCTGAGAATGTTTTTCTATGATGACTGCAAATGAGGTCTCTGATAGTGACGCTCATGGAGGTCAGGCTCCAAAAAGACCTACCAATTTTCTGCCATTATGACTGAAAGCTGGATCAAGTCACAAATTATCTGTCTGAAATGATGAAGCATCCCCCACAAGAGAAGAGCCCTGCCTGTTGTAACCACAGCACTAGGTGATTCAGATGCAGGTAACCATCTTCAGTTTCTTCTGACTTTGCTCAGGCCTTAAAAACATTGAGTCAGCATAACCTCTTACCATCTTTTTTTAGTGCGTGAAAATACAATCGCTCGGCACCAGAATGATGACACAGAAATCTGCAGCAGAGGATCAAATGTGCAATAGTAAATTGATACTGGAACCACCTCCTTCAACTGATAATTGCTTAGTCATTTCTCTCTCCACCTCCTGTGTTCAGTCCCAACACTGCTACCCCTTCCACAACTCCTGGGACATCCCTAACATGGTCTAAAAACATCTGGCTGTGCTCTCAGGAAACTGGAGAAACAGGGAAAAGTGTTGTCTTGCTGCTGAGCCTGCTCTGTGTGTAAGTGTTATTTTTAAACCATTGTGCAGAAGGATGAGATTCCCATCAGCCAGGACATTTCTGAGCTTCTGTGAGACAGGGCTTTACATTTCAGAAGGCAGAAAATGTGGCATGTGCTACTGCTGTTGCTGTGGCACATGTGCAGTGAATGCTGTGGCCTAAAGTCACATGTTAAATAAAGCTACACACAAATTAAACTAGCCCAGAGCAGCTGTTATTTAGATTGTGGACATTTTCTTAAATTAAATGTTTTCTTTTCAATATTTCTATGAGGAGGTGGAGTATGCAAAGTCAATCTCAGCTCACCAGAGACTGATTTATCTGCTCTCTCTCCTGCTCTGCATGACTGGGGGACACGTCACCAGCTGAATCACTGAGACCCAGAGGAGCGGGGCCAGTGCTGGCACTGGCACAAAGGATCTCACTTGCTGCCCATGCTTGTACTGTTGTGGCAGTACATAAAGTTGGGGCACACACAGGTACATGGTTGAGTTTTATGGTTGGGGAGGAAAAGGATGAGAGAAGGTGCGAGGGGCACAGAAGATAGAATGCAGAGAACGATCCCGGATCCACTGCCTGTGCTGCTCTCCAGCCCCAGGTAATCCCACACTGTGAACCTCCAGCAAGTGCTGATGTCCATCTCACGGCACAGGCTCCCAGAGCAGGACACTGGTGCTTCCTCTCTCTACTCTCTGGCTGCAACCCACCTGTGAGCTCCCATTTAATTTCACCATGAAGTGTTTGGGTTCACAGGAGATGTGAAACCCCAACATGGCCAGCCAGCTCCTGGCCTTTAGGACATGTCTCACTCTAGCTTTGCACAGGAAAGATGAAGCCATCTATAATTTTCTCTGCAAAGATCACTCAATTGCACAGGCACTGTCTGAAGTCTGTGGACTGGGTGGATAAGAGCAAAGTGTTATACCACTAAGGAAGGGAAATTCTCTTTCACAAGGAGAAAGCGTTGGGCTCAAGACCTTACAGCCCTTACACTTCCTTCTCCAAGCTCACAGACAGCACTGGCTTCCTGTCACAGCATTCCTTGTCTGTCACTAGCTCTGCTCTCCCTCTCCTGGCATACTCCCACGAGGCCCCTATCCAGCCATCTTATCTTGAATGGCATCCAAAGGCTCTTCCCTTGCCCTTCCCTTTCCTCTTCCCTTTCCCTTTCCTCTTCCTCTTTCTCTTCCTCTGTACCTTCCCTTCCCATTGGCCTGTTCATTTCCAACACCACCTACTCTCTAGCTTTGCATTTCCTCTGCTTAGCACAGGGATCTTTGAGGAGGCCATACAATACAAGACACGTCTTTGCAGTTTGTGAAATCCCAAAGGCACCTCAGGTGTCACAGCTATGCAAGCAGGTGCCCAGGATAAGGCACCGAGAGCCAAACGAGTCAATCACCCACGTGTGTGTGTGTGTGTGTGTGTGTCTGTGTCTGTGTCTGTGTGTGTGTGTGTGTGTTGGTTTGCATCTTTACTTTGTATTTTATAGGGGAAAAGGCAAACAGTGCTAATAGTTCCTAAAAAGAGGCCTAAATCAAACCTCAGCTTCTCTTCTTCACGCCAGCACAGGCATTAGGTCATCGCCCTGTCCTGCCAATAATTGCTGACTGCCCACGAACCCCTGCTGAAACAGGTTGGGGAACTTGAGGAGCTAAATCCTCCTCCAGGGTTTCGAACAAGTTTCACAAGATGGTTCAAAGCCTCAGCAGCTGGAACAGTGATACATTGCCATGTGCTGCAGATGAACTGCTAATACTTGTCCATAATGGATTTGCCAGGATGTGTTCCACGTTTCCTCCACCTGTTGCCCCTCTCTCTTGGCATCCTCCCTTCCCTGGGGTTTCGACTTCATAACTTCAGATGCCTGTTTGTGGGGAAGTGGAGCTAGGCTGACCTTACTCTTTTTCACCTTACCTTCTTGTTTGATGCTGACACAAGAGCTCAGCACTTCCCAGGAGCGGGGTGCATGGTCTGGGAGAAGGAAAGAAGGCACAGCCTTCTCTGAGGCTGTTAAGGTAACCAGCTAATTAAAAGCTTGCTGATTGCACTCTTAAAAGAAGTACAGTTAACAGAAGACACACAGTGTATATCTTCTTTGCCATAAGAGATGGTTGTAAATGAATTTACATATTACACAAAGCAGGATTACTTGATTTGATATGTCATGTGATTGTCTGGACCAGCTACTGGGGAGTAATCATAACCAAAATCAAGCTCCTGCTCTGCTGCACAAATGGGATTTCTCTCCCCAGATTCACACATTCAGTCCTGGTCCTGACATTTTTTTCTACATACACAGAGTTGGTATATTAAATGAGATGTCTTTCCTGCCAAACATACATGAACTCCAAGAAGTTTACACTTGCAGGAAGAGAGGAATTAAGTCTGCACTGTACCTAATCAGCCATTCTTTCAAGCATATGCTCTCAGACAGGCTTGGGCTGGGAAGGAAAGGTTACATGGTTGGAGCTCAGGTCCTCTCTCCTGCTCGGGCCACAAATTCCCTGAGAAACTTTGCTTTCTGACCTCAGTTTTTTTCCCCTAAAGCAGAAAAAGGTACCTGATGCTTTGTCCAAAGTGCCCAAAGTGCCCAAACTACTCAAAACTGTCTGGGATCCTAGGTACTTAGATTAATTCGGTGAGAGTCTGGTACCTTAAACCATAGGTAGTCACTTAAGACCAGTTTAAAAACCAAAGGCACACATGTGAGGTGACAAAGACTGTCCATGGCCAAGAAAGGATCTAAACCCAGGGCTCTAGCTAATCACAGAATTTTAGAATGGTTTGGATTGAAAGGGACTTTAAATATTCTCCTGTTCCAAGTCTCCTGCTGTGGTCAGGGACACCTTTAACTAGACCAGGCTGCTCAAAGCCCCCCATCCAACCCGGCCTTGAGCAATTCCAGGGATGGGGCATCCACACTACCGATGGGGCATGCCCAACTGACTTTGAAAGTAGCTGGTCTGTGCCTCCATTTCCCAGGCTATGGGGTGAAAGGGACTCTGTTCTCTTTCAGGCACGAGGCAAAGCTAACTGTATTTAGATATTGCAGTGATGTATAAAAGACTGTGGGCTGGGAGCAGTAACAGGAATCATCAACAAGAAATTAAAATTACTTTTAACAGTGAAATAAGCCACAGTACAGGCAGGGCCAAATTTCTTCAAAGTTCAGTTGCATCGAAGCCTGAATTTCCATAAGGGTTGTGATAGAAACATTTTGAGGATATTTCATTATGGCAACTAGCAGTGAAATGGAAACTGAACTTGGTCCCATGTCACAGTTGAAGGCCAGCGGACTAAGTCTGGCCTTCTGTAAGGTATAAGGTTTAATACGTCAGTCACTGTTTCCTCTCAAGCCTTGCAGCTTAAAATTGACTAAAGCTCAACCTCCAGAAAGTCTCAGCTTAACTGGCTTCAGGAGATTCTGCCCATGGTCCCAACGGTCAGGCCCCCTTCTGTGCGAGCGAGGAGGCCTGGCTCAGGTCACGGCAGTTGTCACTGGAGGTGGAGGAGGAGGCGACCACCTCTATTTCCAGAGGAAGCGGCACGCTGGGCTCGCAGCCTGTCTCACATCAGCGCCTCCGCCGGCTCTGTCGGGGCAGCGGCAGGGGAGAGCCGCCAGACAGGGGTGTGCAGGGGCTCCAGGGCACCGGCCAGCGGGGCCGGAGCAGCGCAGCTCCTGCGGGAGAGGCACCGAGGGACCAGACCCTGCGGCTTCCGAGAGGAACCGCGTGCGGCCCCGGCTGCTGCGGGGTGAGGCTGTGCCCACTGCTGCGGCAGGAAAGGGGTCTGTACAGCACGGCTGAAGCCACTATTGACCGAGCGGGGCTGAGAAATCCCACTCCCTTTCCCTTCAGTTCAGTACCCCTCCCTTGCCCTCTCACTCCCCCTCTTTGCTTCCCCCATCCCAAAATCACTTCCTCAGCTGCGACCAGTGCAAGCAATGGTGGAACCGTGCTCTGGAGCTGATCCAGGTTCGTGCACGCTGAAATCCACCCAAGCCCAAACCACAGCCTGTTTTATTTTAGCAGGGCTATTTTCAACCCCAACGGCACAACAGAGGGTGAAATGACACGTCATGATGGAGTTGCTGCGGCCAAAAGCGGGAAACGCTCTTCCTCCTCCCGTCCCTGCTTGTCCCTGTTCCTATTCTTGCTCCTGGGAGAAGTTCCTATTGCCTCCTTTGTGTTGGCTTTGGGGCTCATAAAACCTACTTCAGCTCATTAATCCAGTAGAAAATGATCTGTTTTAGCTTGCTGGATTATTTCTCTCACCGGGGTGCCACGTGAACCCAGGTTATGCCACTCTTTGTAACTTTCTAAAAAACCCCTCTGGGGATTTCTGCGGTTGGGGTCACAGCACAGGCCGCCCACGTCTGCCCTGCGTGGGGGGAACAGCACGCAGCAGTGGGTGGGCATGGCTAGAGCAGGGATGGGGAGGGGAAACCTCTCAAACCAGCCTGAAAATCCTAATGACTGGGAGCAGTCATTGACAAGATGATCCACAGGGAGACTTGCAATGCTGTGAGAAAAGGGGACCTACATTTTTCGTGATTCCCAATGCAACAGAAAGTTTTTCAGAAAGGTCAAGGTTCATGACTGACAGTAAAATAACTGACCAGGTCCTGAAGAATGTTGAGTGCTTCTTTCTCCTTCTTCCCAATTATAAAACTCACTGATAAGATCATTAGGAACCATTTAACATCTCATTGCTATGTTTGTTGTTGCTGTTGCTGTAATATTTTTGCCTTTTAAAATTCCAGAACTTGGCTTTTCATGAGTTACTGAGGTGTGTGGGAGAGAAGTCTGCATCCTTGCCAGGGGCACAAGGATATGCTTTATATCTGGACTGCTTAAAATCTCCCTCAGCATCAAGGTTCCTGTTGCAGCTACTGTAATTTCTGTGTTGTTATTGTGTAGGACCTTCTTAGTCCAGAAATGTCACTCCAAGACAGAGTGGTACTGCTTGCTTTCTTTTCCTGCTGGAAAACATTGTTTAGTAACTTTAACTCAAAGGTCTCCTCTGCACTTGAGATGCATGAGCTGGGACCAAATTTCCTACATAACTCAGAACAGAGAATTTCACCACTTGGCTAATAGCAAAAAAGAAGAGAAGATATAGGATACAAATTACTGTGGCCTTGAGGAACTCCACCTTGCTCTTTCTTCTAAACACTAGGAAACAGATTTCCAGGTGTCTGGACAGTGCAGTGGCAGCACGCTTACCCTCCTACTGAAGAGCAGTGCTGCACATGATTTGCTGTTCTGAAAGTGCTTTGATGCAAAACAAGAATATGTTGAGGAGCAGCATCTATAAGTGCCAGATATCAACAGCAAAAGCAACTGTCCAGGCAGGACCCTGTTTGAGTTCTGTACCGGGGTGCCCATTTGTCAGAGTCATGCTTTGGTCATCTGTTGTCTCAGTAGTGTCTTCTTCATACACCAATACTAATTGTCTTTAAGCTCTGCAATGGCCTTTGCTGACCCAACTACTGCCCAGATGTCTTGGAGACAGACTGCCTCACATAAAATTCCACGAAGCCCCCTCAAAAATCTCATTTAAAATCATCTAAAAGCCTGGCACAAGCATGAAGCCTTCCCAGGAATCCCTTCAGGACATCAATCCTCAGGAGGATTACACTAACCCACTTACTCAGCTATGCTAGACCATGGTACAGTGCTGTGCTAATCCTCACCCAGAGATAAACACCTCACGCCACGGGAATGATGTGATGCAAGTGCTCTGTCAAAATGCAGTAAAAAAATGCTGCCAATGCATTATGAAGCCAAATTATGGATCAGTCCTACAGATGCCTCCCAGGTAGAGCTGCTAACTACAGTGATTGACTTACAGTTAAACAAGCTGCAGTCAGGCACCTGCAGAAGACCAGCTCAGGACCTCTCTGATTTCTGTATGTTCATGGCCAGCATTCACAGCACAAGTCTGCTGCTGCTGCCCCTCCTCAGCCTGTGACAGACTGAGAAGTCCCAGTTATGATGTCCCAAGCAAAGCCGTCCAGGCGCTGTAGCAATGCAGTCTCTTCTCATCACAGTGGGGACAAGCCATTCTGCTCTCCCAGACAAACTTGAAAAATCTCACCCTCATTTTAATATTCAAAACATTTTCAGTTTTGTGGAGGAGGGTTTGCTGATATTTCAGAAATGTGAAGTGAACTGCTTTGTGATCTTGTAACTAGGGAGCAGATAAGAGCTCATTAGAAAATGGGAAAGGATTGCAAGGGAGTTGCACAATTCCCACCTAACTCCTGTGGTCTTTTGCATTACAATTCAGAAGCTTAGACGAGGCTTCTACCACAGATCTTGTGATACAAGGTGTCTTCCAGGAAACCCATCTTCTCAGGAGTTGGAGCAAGAGCTGAGACTCTCAGGAGTTAATACCAAAAGTAAAAGCACAGGTTTCTGCTTCACAGACTGAAAAATGTGGGCAGAAGTAAGCCTCCAAATTCAGAAACAAGCCACCTATCAAAAACAACCACCCTGAAATCTCAGCTTTTGTTGTTGGTTTTGGAGGGTGTAGCTAAGGGCTTTTCATTGCTCGAACTTTAACCTCCAAGCACAGTGAGGAATAATCAACTTCCCTGCATGCTGCCTTGGGAAAGAAAAAAGAAATGATTTTCTCATGTGGGATAAATTTAGCACGTACATCTAAAGATAATGCTTCCTGGTCTGTATATTGGCAGGCCAGGAACAACCATCGAACTACTGTAGCCTTTCAGGTCACGCTGTGGTTGGGGATATAGCCCATAGCAGACCAGAGAGCCTGTCTCCTTCTTCTCACACTGACATCAGCATTTTGCCTGAGCGGGAGTAACAGGGCTCTTTCTCAGGCAGTGGCATCTCCTCTGGGGAAACCCCAC
Organism: Mohoua ochrocephala; assembly: GCA_013398855.1. Taxonomy (NCBI): domain Eukaryota; kingdom Metazoa; phylum Chordata; class Aves; order Passeriformes; family Acanthizidae; genus Mohoua; species Mohoua ochrocephala. The sequence goes on along the minus strand of VZTA01005518.1, from coordinate 58,024 downwards.
CCATCTGTACCCTGTTCCTTGTGGCATGCTGGGTTTTGCTTTACAGTCTCTCCATCAGCTGGGGGCCAGCACTTTTGTTGGACCCAGCTGGTCTCTTTCAGCTGGGCATAAGGCAGATTAACAAATAAATAAATATGCAGTTGATGTTTTGTGGTAGAATTCAGAGTCTCCTTTCTTCCTATTGTCTCAGTATCTTGTATGGAATGAAAAGCTGTCAGAGATCTGGTCACTCTATCCAGCATGTACAGATCTTTTCTGTTGCAATATTGCTACATTTCATCTACTCAGAGGCTTTGGAAGAACACGATGCCTAAAATATTTATACTTGGAGCAACAGAAATAAAGTAAAAACCCCAGCTGTAGACAGTTCTTTATCAAGTTCACTATCGGTGTTGGATGTGCTTTTTCCTAGGGAGTTTTTAAAATTTTCTTCAGGGAGCTATAAGGGAAGGAGCAAAAGGCCTGTTAAATAAACCTTTTCTATCCAACTGTTAAATTGTCTGTGATTTCTCCTGATGACAAAGCCACAGTGGGTTGGTTCCAAACTCCATTATAAAGAGACAATTGTAAAGAGTCACCTTGGAAGTAATTAATCTTATCTAGGTCTTTAATTGTAAATTCATGAAATGATAATATGCTAAGCTTAAGGGTGTTTCATCTGCTGTTGAATACTGGTAATAGGATAGGATTTGCGACACCTTATTGATCTATGTTTACAGAACACCACCGAGCAGACAAGCTTAAGGGAAGGACCACATTTCCTTTGATAAGAGATATGCCAACTACCTTCTGATGGCCTGACAACAGGGAGGAAGGGAAAGAGCTTGCTCCCTTTGATTCAGAGATACGGGCTGTGCACAAGTCTCCATTTCAATAAAGACAGAAGATTTGCAGTCCATATCCTCCTCTTTGATATTCTTCCTCAAGAATTTCTGGAGAGAGAAAAGCAGACTAAGGTGCCAACCCATCCTTGGCCTTTCCTCCAGAAGGGAAGTGGACAGGGAAAGAATTACTTTTTTTCCTCATAGCATTACTTCTCTCCCAGCTCAGTTTCCCAAAGTGACTAATTTTCCAGCCACAACAACGTTAGTACTGGCTCGAAGGAGGGAAGGAGACCACAGCAGCTCTGGCTTACAACAGCACAAAGATGCTGTGATGCTGCATGTGCCACTGCTGTGTCTATGAAGGCTGTGCCTATTTCAGACGTCCCACGACAGAGGTGAGGAGCTCTTCAGGAGGAAGAGTAAGCGCCTTGCACGCACGGGTGAGCCAAGCACACTGTGAGCAGCCCCAAAATACAAATCAGAAGCCATCGCTGCTCTGACTAGAGTGTGGAGACTGGCAGTCATTTCCAGCTGAAAAGCGGGGGGACTTGCAGTGTAAGTCCATTCATACACACATATTCTCTCTCTCTCTCCCCCTCCCTCTCCCAAGAAAGTAAATGCCACATCTTTTGTATTTCTTAAAATACCCTTTGTTAACATAATGAGGCCATTGACAGTAATCTCAAGTCAGCATCCTACCATGATTCTGACAATTCAGCAGCATCCTCAGTGCTCCAAGGAATTGGAAAACACAAGCAATGCGGAAAACACAAACATCAATGTGCAAAACAAACACATTTGATGTATCAGAACAGCAACAAAAAAGCCTCCAGAGACTGCAGGGAAAGCACCTATTTGCTGGGGAGAGCAAACCCGGGGGACATAATGAGCTGCTGAGGCACGGTTCAGCTTCTCGGGATTCAGAAGGTAATTAAACAAGGCAAAAGTCAGCAGAACAGCATATTACACTATGACTTTGTTAAAGTCATCAGCACTCACCCCCACTGAGGAATCTTCTTCCCTCTACGCACAATCCCAGCACATTTTATTACCAAAACCCAGGGTCACCTCACATAAATGGAGAAGTTAATCTTAAACTTGTTCAAAATGCAACTTGGAATCTTTGACTTTCTGTGCGGGAAGCATATAGAGGAAATAAAAGAAAATCAAGTAAGAAGAAGGTTAGTCAGACAGCGAAATGAAATGAAACTACAGCTGCAAAACTTCACGGATTTTTATGTCTGGGGGAACCCAAAGCAACATTCTGGTCTCCTGCCAGCACAGGCAGCACAAAACCCCCCCACCATATGGTTCAATCGGTACATATCTGCCACAAGCGCTACTGAAACTGGGCCTGATACCTGGTGCCAACAAAGCTCTGTCCTGAGCTCAAAACAAGTGTTTATTCTAACGACCAATAAAAGAAAAAACCACATTTGATTGCCATAATATACCGATTAGAATGGGATATATCTGACACTGAAGAGTATGCCGGGCTAAAGGGTTGCTTTCAAGCCCGTATGGTTATATAATTCCACATTGTAAGGTCCTTGGAGATGGAGTTTTGGTAGGAGACTTTGTTCCCTCTCATTTGCTTTTTCATTTTCATTCATAGCTAAATATCATCTGTGTGACTGAAAGCGGACAAACCCCACTGTTATGAGAAGAAGTGATGTCATGGCATTTCCAGGCAGGCAGGGTACCTGGGCGCTGCAGCAGCACGTTGTCTTTGCTGCGGAAACCAGAGTGTGTGGAGATCTTTCCAGAATGACGCAGTACAGGGAACAGCAGGCGTGCCCACGCTGCTCTGCAAGGCCAGCACCACATGGCCCAATACATCATCCCAGATGAGGCCAGACCCTCTTTGCAAGCTCACATTTCCAGAAAATGGAAAAGATCAAAGCTGTGGGAGTACTTTTAAATATAGAGAGGACTGTCTCACTCTGTTCTGCTGCATGAGAGAGGGACTTCATTGGAGAATTAATTGCTTTTATGTCAATAGTGTAACTTCCACTGCCTCCACCCCATTCCCAGCTATGCTGACCTTCATTACACCTTGACTCTCTCAGCCCATCTGGCTATAAATTAGGACAGACGTATTACACCCTTTCCTTCTCCTGTAATGCACATGAACATCTCAGCAGTGCTATTGGCACATAAAAGGTTTTGCCCTCTCTGTTTCCCTCCCTAGATAATGAGCCATCCATTAAGCAGGCAGATGCAGTTCTAGCTGGTGATATATTATGTAATTTTGTGGGTGAATAACAGACAGACAGAACGGAAGACGGCGGAAAAGAAAAGCCAGACAGGCAGAATCTCCAGAGCCCCAAGAGCTGTAATGTCACCCGTGTTCTTCCCTTTGGTACATCCTCACTGCTGGAACAAGCAAGAAAAGGCTTGCTCCCCACAACTCCCAAGCACCTGCACTGTATTGGACTAACTTTAAATAAGCCTCCAAGTCCAGTCTATCCCACCAGTGTCAAGTTCCTGCATCCACCAGTCCAGTCATAGGCCTCTCCTCTGGGAGTCCACCCAGACAAATAGGGTTTTGTCTGAGATTTGTGTCTCATCAGTCCCCCACTCTTAACTGCCAGCCATCTAATATCTTTCCACTTACTCGATTTCTTTGGTATAATGTCCACTGTGTGTTTGTGTGCTGTTCCTTAGCTCGTGCCTATATCCACTAAGACATTCTCCATGCAAAACTCATGCAAATAAGGCTGCAAACAATTCTTATTCAGGCAGTAAATATTGCAGAGGCAGTCTTCTGAACAGGAAAACAGGAATCTTGGTGTCAGACAGGGAACAAGTGTATAAAGAAAGGCAAGAAGTTAAAGCATTTTTCAGGCCTCAGGAGGTATGGGTAGAACAAGCAGTCACAGGTTTGTGATCCCAAACATTGCCTTGCCTCAGTGCATATCTGTGATTTGTTCTAGATGTGGGTGCAAAACCCCCCCGAATCTTCCTAGTCTTCTGATCTGAATGGCAATTTTGGCCTTGAGATGAAAAGAAAAGGTTTTGGGTTAAGTTTTGGGCAAACTGCTCCTGATCTTCTACTTTTGTTATTCTCAGTCCAGTTACTCACCCATTCCTACCCTGAAGCTGACATAAGCTTGGCTCACAGACCTCTCCCGTGGGATCCACTGGTAGCTGCCAGCCCTGCACACACACATTAAGTCTTACCTAATGAATAATTACCAGGGGACTGGGACACTTCATTCTCCTGATAACAGCACTCACCTCAGGGAATGAAATAATGTTTCGAGGCTGGACACAAATGGACTGCACGTAACACAAAGATGTCATGGTTTACCCTACGTGGCAGTCATTGCAAAGCCCAGACACAGCACGATGAAACAGGTAGGAGAAAAAGTGCCCTATGGGGCTAGACTCTGTATATTAACCTGAGAATATGCAGGAGAACTTAGTGACAGAGCTACAGAGCAGCTTTCTCCTTTGTACCTACTTCTTGATGCTTTGACTACAACACCTTCCTTTTTACCAGTGGTGTGTGAACCAAAGCTCAGGGTGGGGAGCTGTTTGCAAAGGCACAGCTGGAGCAGCAAAGGTCACCCAGATTTTCAAACAGAAACTGGAAATCCAGTATAGCTGTCCTGTCTCCAGCCAGGGGCTACACCTCAGCCCCCAGCCCCAAGAAAACAGACGTTCTCCCGGGATACTCACTCCAGGGAGCTGTTACTCTGCTTCCTTTTCTGCAGCAAAAGTAGATATGAACACCTGCCCATTACCTAGCCACAGACAGCCTTTACATCAAATGTGGCTGCATCTCCCTAGTCTCATTCTTATTTCATGCTGGTGAAAAAACACTTTGCTGCTTGCACCGGACTCTACTTATCCACAAGGCAGAGCTATGAAATCTCTCTTTGCTCCCACCCCACCAATCAGCCAATGCATGTGCACTGGGATGTACTGGGCCCAGCTTGAGGCTGGAGGGGCAGTTTGGTTCCCATTGTTCACTCCCACATTAGCCTCTCAGACAAAAATGCAGAGAAAAGACTGCCAAGTGGAAGAGGTCAGGGAGGCAGGCGCACACTCGTCTAACCGGATTGGCAGTGACACTTCTAACCCACAGGCCAGCACGCTGCTGCTGCTGGTGTAGGGTTGGTTTCCCTCCTGCCAAACAAACCCAGATTTGCATTCAGTAACATACTGTAGTCTTTGCTTCTAATTTCTTGCATGGCTGACTCCTTTGCCCACCGTGTTACAAGGGAATTTGAGTCCAAAATGTGAAAGAGCTGTCATGCGGGAGGCAGAATGATACCGGGGAAAATAATACAGGATCCTGTAAATAAAGACTACATGAGAGGAAGCATTCAGAAAAGGTGCTAAATGAATGTTATGGACGACTTTAGATTTGGATGTAATTTAAATAGGTACATAGGATACAGAAGCCAATACATTTTCCAACCTCTAAAAGGGATGGTCTGTAAACAGGCTTTTAAATCTATTAAAGGATCTTTTACGATCCGCTGAAACATTCAGCAAATATAGTAAATTATATTTATCCCTCAAACTCACCACCAAATGGCTACAGCCTTGCCCCAGTTTTTTCCCCTTTGAAAGACAATAGGAAACAAACTGGTTTATCTTACTGTACCTGCTGCAAATACCTTTACGGCAAGGTAATTGCTAAGAGCGCTGTGTTGAACAATCCATTACTTTGTTACAGGAACATTTGTCATGCCCTTTGGAGATAGCAGAAGAGAATTCTCCCGTGACCTTTGAAAAATGAAATCAGTGGCATTACTCAGAAGCCAAATTCAAAGTTTAAAAACAGATTTAAGAAGGGTTTCCCATGCCTCCTGAAAAAGAGACAATCTGCACTTTCACCGGAGCTGAGCTAGATTATTCCAGTCCTTTTAGGCCATTAATGATTTGTGCCTAATGAGCACTTGGAGCAGTGATTCACTGATGAAAGCGCTGCAGGGCTCCCTGTCCTGTGCACAGCCCTGTTCTCGTCATCACAGCAGTACAGGACATAACACCGTGGGCTGCCTGCACTGGAGAGAAGATCATGAGCTCGATTGTGTGCTACACACAAAGGGAGAGCCATTATCAGACGCTGCCTTGCCAGGCTGCATGAAAAACCGCCTCTGCAAATTGCATAATGCCCCTGGATATTCCCAGCAGTGCTATGGCAGGCCCACGGGGCTGGCGCTTGGACAGGGAGGAAGCCGGATCTCCTCCCTCCCACCTTCCCTCCCAGCATGGGAAAGCTCAGGAGAGCTGTTGTGTAGGCAAAAAAAACCCTCACTTATCTCCTGGGAAAGAGCTGTGCTGCTCTGGGGTGACGTCTGACGCACAGCGTTGTGGTCATGGATCAGAGGGAAGTCGGCATGGTGGGAGCCTTGGGAAGCACCTAGAGAGGGAAACAGGAGAGGCATCACACTTGTTCTTGAGTGTATATCACATCCCTGTCCCTCATCCTGGGCTTGTCCCGTTCACTGAGACAGCGCATCCCAGTTTTGATCAGTCCCGTGCATTACAGCAGGAAACCATATAAAGGACAGGAGAATGCTGTGAACACAAAGCCTGTCCGTGCTGCAGAGCCCACCTCACACAGTGTGGAAGAGCTGCAGTTCAACAACACAGAGAGGCTGGGGTGATACCTTGTTCCTTGCTGTCCATGGGCCGGGTGAGTACCTGTGCCTGCACCAAGGAGGGACAGGAAGAACAGCAGAGCTGGGGCAGAGAGAAGGGGCTGCTTGATTGCCTGAGAGGTACTGTGAAAATGCAGCATGAGAGTGAAATCTCCAAGAAGCACAAAATTCCCACTGGAACAGCAAATGGTGATATTCCCAGCCGTTGCTGAGTGGGAAAGATTTCACCATGAGCGAATGTGGCCATGATAAGCAGCATGCGTGACGTACCCAGCTTCATTTCCCTTGCCTGAGAATCCATATGCTTGGAATGCCTCCTCCTCCGCCTCCTCCTCCTCTGCCTCCTCCTCCATTCTTGCTGGTGGCACCAGGGATTTACAAGGCAGCAGGGAGCATTTCCTAATATTGGTTGGGTGTAACTTTCCAGCATGACTGACTGTGCTATTAACTGTGGCAAGGGGAAGAGCACGAGTGAGTGGCATGGGAGAGCACTTCAAACCCTGGAGGTGAATGATAAGTGATATTAAATAGTTCTATGTATGCAAAATAAATGTTTGAAGCTTGCAAAACTGTTGTTATAGACATTGCTGGGTTTATTAGAGAAAGGGAAAGTTATACAGAAAAGTGAAGCATATGTAGAAAAAAATGAGATCTATGTAAACAAGACAGAAAGGAGCTGGGACTTAATGGAGTCAGAGTTAAAAAAGAGTTTTAAATTAAAGACAGGGTAAGGGAGACGTGTGAAAGGATGAATAGTTTGGTTGAAGCTCTCAAACCTCTCTGTTAAGAAAAAGGAGAGGACAGAAGGTAATGGAGATAAGTGGAAACAGAAAAAACAGGTCTCTGTAAATAAAGCTCTAATTAAGTAAGATGCACGTG
>VZTA01005518.1:0-50495 GCA_013398855.1 Mohoua ochrocephala | reverse complement strand
GCACACAAATAGTCCACAACCACCTCAGCCACCATTTTGGTACAAATGGTACAAGTCTGAAAATAAGGGAAGATGAACTAGAATGCTGGAATTCAAATAAGGATATGGGCAATCTACGTATCTGGGAAACTTTCTAGAAAAAACTAATTAGTAAAATACTCTTATACCAGGTTTAAACAGTAGAAATGTCAGAACAGTTCATGCCAGAGAGAGAAAGATAAAAGTGCCTCAAGTTGTCAGAAGAACTACATAGACTGAATATCATGCTAAATGTTTGGCTTTAAAAAGGGAAATCACATAGAAGTGATGAAATTCATTGAAATCAGCAGCTAAAACCAGTAAAGCACTTTTAGATTGCATCAGATTGTTTCAAGACACTATACAGCAGCATCTCATCAAATAAAAAATATTCAAAGCAAAAAGAAAAAGTAAGCCAACATGATTAAACCATGTAACACGTCTGAGATATTAAAATAATTTCTTTAAAAGATAGGGAGTTAAGGAAGATGCAAAAGAACACAGTCTGACAAAGTGGATGTGAAAGAATAATAAAGTACAAGAAAATGAAAAGCAACTCACTAAAGGCATAAAATGGAATGACAGGACATTTTCAAGCCCAGAAGAAGCAGGAGGCTGACAGAGAGTTCATGGGTCCATGGATGGAAAGGAGCACATGAGAGAGAGGACATAGTAGAAAATCAAATTAAATTTGTTGTCTAGCTGCTCCCTCTGGAACTCCCGTGCTGAATTACTCTTCAAGGAGGATCAGTCTTACAGGGCAGTTTCATGACACCTTCAACAGGACCGGGCTGAGGCCCCCGTGACTTGGTCAGGATCTTCTGCCCCATTCCTTGTGTTAGTGCTGGTCCTTCCCTGATCCCACGGCTCAGGCACTGAGGGCAGACCCAAGCAAGTCACCGAGGGTAAGGGCCAGACTGCACACAGCCTGGGATCCCAGAGACTCCCCACCTCAGTGTTATGGACTATCAACTTTCCCGGGGAGAAGGCTGATGAGGGTCTTCCAAGATCAAGGAGTGTGGAGAGCAAAACCACCAGCTGGAATCTCAGCCTGGCACACAACAGCAACGGACCTTGGACTGGGTCTCCTTGCCAGAAAATGGACAGGCATTGGAGGCACCCCAGGACTGTGTCCCAGCCATAGATGGGTGCTCTGCTGCACACAAATCTCACCCTGCTGAGCACAGAGCCGGCACAACCCATCAGGTGTCCTCCCCACGCTGTGTCTGGGCGGCACTCAGCAGGCAAGGAGGATGTGGATGTGACATTTCTGAGCTGTGTGGTTCAGAAACAAAGCAGGTGGACATCAGTCAGCCCACTGAGGTGATTCCTGGAGGCTGCTAAGGGCTGGTATCTTTTACAGAGCTGACACAAAGCCATGTTGTGCTATCCAAAGGAAAAAGAGATGTTGTACTTTATCCAGACCCAAGAACAGGATTCTCTGAAATCAGTCACAGCCAGACATACAAATAGATGACTATCACAATATCTGACATACTAACACTAAATAAAAAATAGATTAAATTAAGATAATGGCCTTTGATAATTGCCTCTTCCTGAAATTTGGTTATTTGGAATTTCCTAGCCACATGGATCTCCCAAACAGAAAAGTCAAGTGGTTAATTTCTCTTCCAAGTGTCAACATGCTCTGTCTCAGGGCACTGCAGACTTTTCAGGGAGGTGTGGTTGGAAACACTGTCTCCTTTCTGTCGTAGCCAAGCTCCTGAGCCATGCTGGTACGGAGGACAGGCAAGATCAGTGTTCAGATTCTTCTGAGTAAAGGTAGAAATCTTGGCAAATGCTTTGGATGCACGAGGTGCTTTATTCCTAGCATGTCTTCCTGAAACAGCGCATGGTCCAGCCATGCCATATGGTCTAACAAACAAGCTTAAGGTTTAGGGTGTTGTTTTCAGTCAGACCTTAGGTCACCATCCATTAGGCCTTAGGCACTTTGAAGCTCATGTATGCAATTAAATCCAGTTAAATAAAGGCTAAAATCCATCTTGTCTTTATACCATTTTGAGTGCTGACCTGAAATAAGCTAATGTTGTGTTTGCATTTTTCAATGATCTCCACAGTGGAGATCAAACACATCCCATTTCTCATGCTGGGATTAATAAGTGACTCCTGGCTCACAGAACCTTTTGGCTTCCGTGATGCCAATACATCCAATGCTCTGATTTCCAAATATTTTAGCCACTTGCATGGTTGCCATTACTGCAGTGTCTGATCAGTCTCAGTCTCAAATGCGTCTGTACCCATCACATCTCTGTGATGACAGCTGCTCTTTTGCCAAGAGTACAGACGGGCAGCTCTGGGCCAGAGAAGGGAATACGTATCCCGCACTGTGGCAGACACCTTCCAGCTCCTTGGAGTCCTTGGCTGCTGGCACAATCACTGCACCAACTTTTTTTCCCATTTCCCCTCTAGCAAAAGACATGGGCCAAATCCCACTGGCATCTATGGGCATCTTACCATGGACGTCACAAACCTACTGACTTCAGCAAACCTGGCTCAAACCTAACTGCTTCTACCAGCCTTCCTGTGTTCCCGGACTTTGCAGGGTAACTGCTAAGGACAGAAATAAATCCTTTGTTTACTCTGGTAACTGGAGAGCTGCTTTAACCTCTGGCTAAAAACAGGTGCATTTTCCTATCAGGTTCATGAGTCACTTGTCCCAGGAAAGACTGGTGAACTTGGAAAGCCCAGTGCTCATGGAACAACAGGAAAGGATGACTTTTTAATTGAATGGTGGCAAATCTCATAATCTGGTTTTCCTGGGTGGCTTTTTTCTTTTTAAGTCATGTTAAGTCATTGGTCTAGCACAGCTCAGGCCTGTTCCTTGCAAATTCCTGGTATTTTAGCATCATATCCAGTTTGGGATGGAAAACACTACTGGTATTTGACTCCTACAGGAAACAGCAGGTGTAATGTGTGACTACATAAACGGCACAGGCAATTAATACCTCCGTAATAGATTTTGTGCTTGGTCCACCATAATCAGGTCTTTCAGCACAGGTACTTGTATTTATTCTCCTCTTCTCTTCTCTTCTCTTCTCTTCTCTTCTCTTCTCTTCTCTTCTCTTCTCTTCTCTTCTCTTCTCTTCTCTTCTCTTCCTCTCTTCTCTCTCTTTTCTACAGAGCTGTTTTCACAGAAAACAGTATTGCTTCTCACATACCATCTGGTCAGGAAGAGCCAAGGAATTCTTAAAAGGTGACCTTCAAGGTGACTTCTTTTTGATGAATTAAAAAAACCCAAACAAACCCAAACCTGCAATAATATTCTTCTCCAATTTTAACACCAGAAATTCAAGTCTTACCACCCTGTTTCCCACAACTGTAGACTTATGATGACATCCTAAGAAGCTGCTCAGGGGATATTTCTCCACTTCACAGTTAACTCATGTTCTGACTCAAATTAAAATCAGTGGCTCTTGCCATACACAGAAGAGAAACTTCTGACAGGCCAGAGTGTGTTCCCAGTCCAAACCAGATCACATGGTTGGCTGTAGAGCGCAGAACCTTGGACTGGACCTTACCTGTTTTACCCTGTGACTGCAGACAGGAAAATGAAATAAAAATAATTTAAATTCTGGTGATTCTCCAATGCACCTCCTGTAGCTCCTCTGTGGCAGCCAAGTGGCTGCAAAATACTCACACAGCCTCTGAGCACCGGAGAAGTCTGGCTCTGTGGCCAGACACACACAGACTAGCACAGCATCATCAAGGTTACAGAAATACGGGCAGGTCTCTGCTTGAGATGGGGCCAGGTTAACTGTGCAGTAAAATCAAAGCTTGGTGGGGGAACTGATTTTTGTGTTACATCTCTGACGGTTTTGCTAAACATGCCTCACTATGTTAAGCGTTTTTGAAATAAGGAGAAGTCACCTGGTCCCTGCATTGCAGGGATGTTCAAGAGTCCCCTCTTCACGTCCGCGTCCTTTGAGGAAGTTCAGTGTGTGAATGGTAAAGAGAAGACTCAACATTCTTGGCACTGTAAATTAGGTGGGTAAGTATATCTCTGGTGTAATGCAGGAAAACATACACGAAACCCTCTCAAGAGAGATATGCAGAGGAGCATGACCAAAGCATCTCTCCCTTTACAAAAATCTAAGGCTTTCTTTGTTTGATATAATAAGCCACAAATATTTCCAGTTCCTGCCCATCCCCACCCCATTCCTCCTTCTCCCCCTGCCCTTTCCCACTTCAGGTCACTTGAAATGACACCGGCACTACTTACAAAACCAGCAGAAAGTCAATTACTCACACATATTATTGCAGGGCTAATTTTTAACCTCTTCCAGCTGCACAGACAGCTGGCTCGGTAAGACCTGTTCCTCTAGGCACTTATCAAGTGACAGCTTTCCATTCCCATCATGCGTGATTTGGAGGATCCTGCACTGACAGAGTCTCACAGAGCTGCACAGTGTGCTCACCTCCCCATCCTGAGGCCACACTAGGACAAAAGAAAGAGGCTGGAGGGCTGCAGAAGCCACACGTGCCCAGAGAGCTGCAGGGATGGATGTCAGAGGGAAGGTGAGATGAGCGCAACTCGTGCATCTGAGAACAGTGGCATTAATTCGGTGCCACTGTGAGTCTTAAAGGTCTACAGGAAAGGTGCCAATGTCACGGCCAGTGCTTATTCACCATGACCAAAGGCAGTGTCAACAGGTTCTTGGAGAGCAGAGCCCTGGCCAGCATGAGGTCTCCAAGGAGCAGAGCACTGGCCAGTGTATGTCCATGAGCTCTCTGGGGACCACAGACCCCAGACTTGGAGAAGCAGACACCAGCACACACAGTACTTGCTCCTTGCTGTCAGAGAGGATTTGCAAAGCAGAACCAAACCCTGGTAGGACACTTACCTGAGTCAGTTGTTGCTTGGTTCATGCAGGGACCCACAGCCTTGCAGTAGCATCACCTGCCACCCAAGGCATGGGGACAAGTGTCATGTGGGGCCCCACAGTGTGGGGTGAGCCTAAACAAAACAGATTCTGCTCCGCTCTCAGTGCCCAGCCGTATGCTCTAGCTGATCCAGCTTGCTAGACCTGCAAGCTCAGAAAAATGTGAAATAAAATATAATAAAATTTATAAAAAGGGATGAGCAGATATCTGCTTGCATATCAATTTAACCAGCTCATTCAAAGCATTCAAGGAGCACCATTTGAGGAGCTGTTGTGAATGGTGGGAGAAGGTGACAAAGACCAGGACTGTGGGGGGAAAAAAGATTTTCTGTCTGGTGATGGGTAGCTGCTAAAATGCCTTGCACTATGACAGGAGCCACACACCTCTAGGCTGTGTTGAGAGAACGGCCACTTGAAATTGCAGATATCCGAGCAAGACAGGCAGTGTCTGCCCTCTCCCTGGCTCCCTCCTTCAGCCTTCCCTGCAGTGGTACCCTGTGTCCCCACAGCCACAGGACTAATGCTGGCACAGGGGAGAACAGATTAACACCGGATCCAAGTGTCTGTGTGCCATCTGGCTATGGCAGGAGTCTAACAGCAACAAGGAAGAAAGATTTATATCTTGCTGAGAAACATTTTATAAAGCGTGTGAAGTTTGTCAACCCTCTTTCTGGAACTACATCCTGTGGACTTTTCAATTGAAAAGCAATTTTCTCCTTTTCAGTTGAAGAAGAGGTATTACCAGAGATATGACCAGTTCTGAAAAACACCCTTAACTGAGGAAAGCCCCAAGTGTAAATATTTTTCCCATAAGTGTAGTTTAGAACAGAACAGGATTACAAAAGCATAAGAAAAAAAAATCAAAACAACCAGGTTGGTAACTCCTGTGCAGGCAGTGAAGTCTCAGCCCCCAGCCCTGCTTCCAGCGGCCAAGCTCATGAATGAGAGTAACCTTTCCAGCTAGATAAGTCTGAAAGGGTAGACCTGAACAATTAACCTGCCTAAACAAGAGCCCCAGCACTGCTAGCCCAAACTGTGTGAGAAGTCNAGAGTAACCTTTCCAGCTAGATAAGTCTGAAAGGGTAGACCTGAACAATTAACCTGCCTAAACAACAGCCCAAACTGTGTGAGAAGTCAAGAGCAAAATTCAGTAGAGTATATGAAACAGAAGCAGCAATGGAACCGCGCTCAGACATAAAAGCAACCATCTGTTCTACTTAAAAATAATTATTCTGATCTCAGCTGTCCTCAACGCCACTAGTAAGGAAGCTGGTTACGTTATTGTGTGTGCCTTTCATGAGAAAAGAAATACAACTACTACTGAAAATACCTACTTCTGCAACAAAGTAACAAAGGTTTCTCAGTTCTTCTCCCCATTCCTGAGCCCTGTGAGATTAGCCCACCTTTAGGGCAGTCAGCATAAGATGCTCTGCAAGAACAAACACAATTATTTCTAGTTGTCAGCTTTGGGGCCAGTGCATTCCATGGCCAGCTCATCCTGTTTCGAGTCCATCTACCCCAGACACCACAAACCAGGTGTGAGAGCCCACTTCTGCTTCCATCACACTCCTTGTTAAGTCATCACCATCTCTCCTAATGGCAGGGAAAGGGGACTGGTCAAAAACAGGATGGAAGCTGTTTCTGCCTTACCAACATTACAGACTGAAAGTGCCAGAGAACAGGAGGGTGGTATTTTCACAGCAGAGAGGAGAAGGATGTCAATAATACAGAAAAATGCACCCTGCAGCTCTCGTGGTACCAGCGCTATAACATGCATTTCTGGGCCAGCTAATAATAGCAGACTATTGATAAACAGAGGGCTGGGACTAGGCTGGACAGTGAATGGGGAATGTGATGACGACAAAGGAAAAGCTGATGTGAGAGGAGGCAGGAATTGATTCATATGAGGAAATTGGGAGCACGTAGTTATCGCCACTATCATCTGTCCACTTGCAGGTAAAGGCCATAAGTGGGCAGATGGCCTAGGTGACGGCCTGGCTGCAGGGGAGTTCATCACCACAGAGGTCAAGTGTCAGGTGAGGGACCACGGTTTGATGGGAGGAAATGGCTCCTCTTTCTACAGGGCTCAGTTTAACCCAAAGCAGCTTGAAACAGCACAGCCCCCCCACCCATCAGTCCACTGCTGGACCGGGTGCTCTGCTGTCCAGTCCCCAAAGAGGAGAGGGAAAACAGCTTTATCACTGCCATGTGCCCCCAACCCTGCATGATGCCCAGGGCCAGGCTTTTACACAAGTGCTGATTTAACAGGATTTCCCACCTTTTGCACAATCTGGGCCTTCAGAGGCTCCCCAGGGTGAGGCTATGGCAAAAAGAAGAGATAAAATCCAGCAATGGGGAATCTCACCCCCAGCCAGGAGAAGTGCCACAGTCTCTCTGCATGCCTGTTAAGTGCTCTTCCTGGGAAGTAAATTGCTAGTAAATAAATCAACACATATGTCAAGGCTTGGTTTGTTTTTTTCCAATCTTTTCAAGCACTTGGTAGCTATGAAGAAGGATGGGCTGGTCTAGTTTTTGTAAGGAATTAGTGAAATCCGGTAGTTCTTGTTTACGTGTCAGGCTCTGAGGAGCCAGTGCTGAGCCCAGACTGTGAACAGCCATGATTTGGCTTCAAGCAGGTTGTGACAACCACTGGAGGGGACAGAGAGAGATGGAAAAAAATCCCTTGTGGATTCCCAAAACGGCCACTGGCTGATCTGATCCTGAGGTGACTAATAACGATTTGGACTTATTTGACTCTCTGTGGCTTTACTGGAAAGTTAACTCCCCTGCTGCCAGCATAGAGGCTCCTTCCCCTTGCTGGGTTCCAGGGAAATACAGAAGCAGCTCAAAATAACAATTTACTTCAATGCTGGAAATGTCGTAGCAAGGGTCACGGGAGGGGGAAGTAGGGAATTTAATTCGATCTGTGCTGAAGTGTCCCAACTAGATTGTGTTCAGATCTGGCAGCTCAAACAGGCCCCACAACACATGGGGCCAAGACCAGAGAACAAAAGCACAGTGAAGTGGAGAAATTTAAGCCAGTCTCTGTCAAAGCACAGTGCAAGCTGGGCCTTAGTGCACCTTGCTCTCGCTCAGCTTTGCTAATTATCCTTCTTGGGTCAGGAAGGCTTGGCTTTAAAATATTATTTCCCTGGTCGAAACCTATTACGCTTGTTCTCCAGGCTTCAAGGAAGGCATTATCAGCCTTCAAAACCTCCTGCATTCCTCCTTCATACTCCCGTTCCTGCACCACATCATCTTCCGCCAGCCCAGAGGCATCAATTAGAGGATAATCCCAGGGCACTCATACGGTGCCACCGAGAAGCTGCCGTGTCACCTCCTCACACCACTTCCTCGGCACTCATTCCTGTGATCCCCATTTTGTCGGAAGGGAAGAGCAGGAAAACAAATGTGACCTGTGCTTCTCCAGGACCTGATGCAACTATTTGCAGCAGCTCTTTCTGTCAAATCAGTAAAAGGAACTGGCAGAAGGGAGCCTGTTATTCCAGTTGTGCCAGCCACCTGATGACGTGAGCAATCGATCCCAAATGCAAATACAAACGTTACAAAATAAGCAAGAGTCAGTTGTCCTTAAAAGAAGCTTGCAACCAGAAAATTGCATTTTTTCCTTTCACAGTAACAAGTTTGAAAACAGAAATAAATTTGTCAGCTGAATCATCTGAAGGTGCTTAGTCTGCAGATTTCTCAAAACAATACTGGGCTATTTTTAAAAGTTGGAGAGGAGGAATACAACCAAGCTGTCCCCTTCTACTCCTTTTCTAAGCATCCTTACTTGCATTATCAGCAGAGGTATGGAAAACGTAACAGGAATTCAGTAAGCTCAAAAATGTTACACTTTTTCTATCAAGTTCTTAATTTTCCAACATGAATCTTTTCAAGTGGGATAAAGAAAAACCTCTTTTTTTCCCCTTAAGAAACAAATAAACAAAGAAGCCACACACAAAGCATAACATGACAAGTCATCCAAATAATAGCTTCAAAGTGAGCACTTCATGTAAACCTAACGTCTAGTTTTGTGAAATTGCTCCTGAGAAAAGCTCTAAGCCACAAACAACTCAATCATAACACTTTCAGACCTGAAGTTCTCAGGATTCATACTGTTTTGGGACTTTTGCATTTTCCCCCTCCCTCATTTCCTACCTTACTACAGCAAATATTTCAGGGAAGTGTTTAAATGCAAGTAAAAATCTGCTTTCAGAGCTGACTGTAGTTTTTAAGTACACAGTAATGAGCAGGGAGAGGAGAAGGATCTATCTTGATTTTTTGGTAGCTTTGTCCTGAATCACAGAGAGCAGATGGGTAATTTCAAGCAGAATGATTTTTATGTCTGATGGAGAAACACACAGAACAAATGAGAGCAAAAGCCAAGTCTCCTGCATAGCAAGTCCCTCCTATGGCAGTCCTCAAAAGGGACCATGAAAAGCATCCCTGCCCTTGCAGACCCCTCACAGACGGGAGTCTTCAGAGCACTTCAATGCCCCTTCATAGCTATATGCACGAAATTTATAAACCTGTCCTTTTCTTCATGGACAATCAAGGATGGATGAACAGTGAAAGGCAAAGCTCTTTTTCACTCTATTAATATAAATGTGGCCAATTCTATTTTTCTTGTGCAGAGACTCTGTGTTCCTGTACTCAGCGTGCAAATGAGACAGTGCAATGCTATTCTGACTTGCTCTTTGCCTCTTTCCAAGTGGCTGTAATAGGGAATAAACATTTATATGAGTACATCTTGCTCTACTCTCCAGTATTTCCTTCAATCCCTTTGCCGTGACTTACTTAAACAATTATTTCTACACTTATACAATCCTGATGCTAACTGACTCACCTGTACCAATTAAACCATTGTAAAGAGATTATCTCAATTTAATCCTTGTTGTCCTACAGATACAAATTAGAGCAGCATTTGAAATGCACAGAAGCCAACTCAACCTTTGTGCTTAACTCACAATTTTCTTGCTTGTTGTTCTGTGGCCTTTCTGGCCTTAACGAATATATTCCGACTGTTTCAAATTCCAAAACTCAAATATCACAACCTCACCGATAGAGTTCATCTGTTCTTATCCTGTGCCTCCCCATATTCCCTTCTCCACTTGTGTCTGCTCTTTTACCAGCTACCCAGACTGCAAATACCTCCGAACATCTCACACACAGAACCACAGGTGGGTTTGTACCCATCCACTCAGAATAACCAGAGGCTCCAGAGCCGCTGCTCTGCTGGACACTCATTCCAGCCAGGGCACAGAGAGGAAATAATTAGTCCACAATGACAAGGCCTCTTTTGACTACTAATATTTCTTGAAAATTTGCATATTTAGGAAATAATGACCACAGCCTCTCTTCTGTAGCTCTTCCTCTTTCATGTGTTACGTGTCATGCGTTAGACTGCAAACTCTTTGCTCTTTGCAGTGTCTGTGTTCCCAGTTTGACATGGTGAACTTTCATCCTTGGTTTCAGCCTTAGTGACGTGATAGTAAATAACCAGTAACAAATAAATTTCCCTCATTTACCGAACATATCTGAAACAAACAGGTTGTACAACAAGCACCCCTTGTGATTATGTGAAACTGGTAGGTCTAATACTCCAAGATTTCTCTAAATTTGGAAGGAAACAACCTCTCTATGGCACCGCCTGTGCTCCACTCACCAACTCTACTTTCAGAAAATAATGGGCAGTGAGTGAAAATGAAAGGGTTAATTTCTCTCTGTCTCTGGCTAACCTTTCCAGGCTATGCAGTTTCCTCTCAGACTCCAGCCCATCGGAGGCATGCGAGGTGAAGGATAGAATTACACACTGGGCATGTTTCCTGTACTTAGTGGGTGGATAGTGCACAACTTCCGCACTAATAATGTCAAGGTAATTAGGACATCCTGCAAAACCCGTAACAGGGAAGAAATAACCATTGTTTATTGTCATTTCTATTGCTGAGGTGGTGGGCTTCCCTCACAGCTCTTCTTGCCTTTTGTTTTGAGCCCATCTCTACTTCAGCAGATACACAGCTGGGCCAGAATTCACAATATGGAGTTGGGCTAAAATCTGATTTCTTTTTCCAGCACCATCATTTCTCCCAGCCCTGTCTAAGGGTCTGAAACAGTCACTGAAACTGGCACCTCTGTCCCTCATAAAGTCTCTGGGCCACTGGGCTGCAGAAACACAACTCTGGCTCAGTGGTGAATTAATTTATGCAGTGTGGCCAACTTCAACAAAATGGATCAAGAGCACATGTGGCACACCACCTTCTTCCACAAAGCAGACTCTAGTCTGATGGTCAGGATAGCTCTTGGGCAGGTGAGTCAGGGTTCTAGAAAGGCACCTCTCCTCTTCAGAAGAGCCCAGTGTGCAACAGCTTGTTACTGGGGGGCTGTCTCCTGGATTCTGCTGGAAAGAAATGTTTTTTGCTTGACTCTTGAAAGAAATGGCACCAGCACTGACCTTCAAGTGTTGCAAAGCCCAGAAGCCCTGACTTGGGGTAAAATTGGGGATGGAGTAAAATTTAAATTATTCTTCTCAGTTTCCTACTGACTCCCTTAAAAAGCTCCTTTATTCAATGTGGGCTTTTGGTAGATGCTCTTTAGAGGAGTGGAGATCTTCCTTTGCCCTTTGGGAAGGCAGATTTTGGAGAGAAGTAACAAACTTTCCTTGAGGCCATTGAACATAGCTGGGAAAAAAAGCAGGGAATTTTGGGCAACTGAAACTTTTTTTAGATCTCCATTTCACAAGGATTTTAGCATCAGACTACTGTGTCTGATGCTATGAACTACCTCTCTTCTCATTAAAAATATGCCAAGGACAATATGGCTGCATACTGGGAACCAGTTGGATGTACAGCCCAGGCTCCTGCTTAGGGCTCCACAGTGACCAGGGGGAATGGATGGGAAATGAGACAGCTGTGAGACAAGGCACAAGCCTTTGCCTCTAAAACAGAAGGATCCTTTGCTCGTCTTTTCTGGCTGCATTCATCACAGGCTGTGCTGCACACAGATGCCAGCACAGCCCGTCCCACACCACAGGAAGCGTCTATGTGGTCAGATGCAGACAGTCATATGGTACCTCTGCCTCGCCAGAGTGCTGGGGGCTGCCGGGCTCCCGAAGCCATTTAGATGCATTAGCAGGGACCATCTCAGGATCACTTAAGCCTGGGCAGGGGAACGTGACTGTGCAGATGTTCCCTGGCCTGGCACTGCTGGGCACAAATTCATGGACGTGCTGCCCAGCTAAACTGACCTTCTGTCCATACTGGAATACAGATAATGATCTGTTAAATTATTGCTCTTTCCTTTCAATAAGGTTTCCTGGCTGCTGGGTGCTGATGTTCATAAGCACTTTAAGGAAAGCAACATTGATTTTCCCTCAGGTGGAGAATTTCAGGATGCCACGTGTCTCTTGTTTGCTTCACCAAACCTATTTCCAAGAGTCGTGGTTTTGCACACATTGCAAGCACAGCCTGCATCAATATCCTGGGGGGAACTGTGATTCTAATTAATGACAGAGTCCTTCTAAAGGTGTCTCTATTAAGCTTGTACATAAAGGCACTCTGCTAGGAAATGTCCCTTCCGTCTCACATGGCATAAGCTGTTGCCATCTGCGAAATATATTGACAATAATGCTGAGCCTAAATTATTAAGTGCGGTGCCGCTGGGCTTGTGGGGACAGCTACACGTTGTATATCCTGTCTGAAGGGCCTTGTGTGTAATGAAATTCTGCACTTGCTTTTCAGAAGTGCCACGTTTTCAGATTGCACTTGTGATTGTCAAAAAATTCAGCCTGTAAAAGAAAGCTGTGTATTTCAGATGTGAGGGAGAGGCAAGGAAAAAGGTTCTTGGGTCCTCGAATAATTAAAGATAACTCTGGAAGAGTCTGAAAAAGTGATACTGTGAAAATAAGTAATAGAATAAGTCTACACAAGGTTGCTAGCAATCAGAAGATAATGGTTGTCTGTAATAATGCTTTTCACCCTACAAAATAACCCTGGTTTCTAAAAGCTGGTCGTCACTCAGAACTTACTAATAATTATACTGCTAAAAATACCAGTTTAGCTCTGTTTGGACATGCTCATTTCAAAATAAGGAAATTCATATAGGGTGGAAATACATGTGTAACACGAAGTGCAATTATTCTGGTAAAATTCCCTTCCCTCATTAATAAAAACCCCACAACTTGTCTGGTTCATTATATGTTCTGGTTTTAGAAGCAATCGCCGACCTGCAGATAAAAGAAAGAGCACATCCACCCAAAAAGGCAGCTTCCACATCCGGTGAGCTTCCCTCAGATGAGAACCAAAATGCTGAGACTTACAGAAAAATCCACCTTTCCACAAAAGTCTGGAAGAAGGAGTTTGGTGGCCAAAGTGAGTAAGTAGCAGCAATGCCTTTGGTCCAGCTCACTGTTTCCTGTTCACTGCTACAACGTGGGAACAAAGCTGTGGGATAACTGGGGGTGGGAGAGCTGCAATGGTTGGTCCGGGCAGTGCCTTTTCCTCAGAGACTGAGAATTTCATATACACAGCAGCCTGTGCTTCTCAGCGTTCTGGAGGAGTGCAGGCCAGCAGAGGTTAACAACTGACCCTAACCCTTCTGCCTGGGAGTGGGCTGAACTGAGGCAGAGGCAGCAGAAATCCCTGCCGACGACTCCAGAAGGATCACCTAGTGATAGACTTTAGCTGTACCCAAACTCTGAAGAATGTCCCCTCTGCTTGCCAGTCTTGCTAGGCCACTGAAAAATGAGGGTTTCATGGGGCTCCTGAATTTTCCATCCAGCCACTGGACCTGGGGGTCATCTGTGAGCAGTCCATAACCTTTCCCTACCTCAGTGCTTTGCTTAACTCAGCCTGCCATGACACAACTTTCATGGCTTTCAACCACTTCCTTCACAATGCTGCCTCATGGATATCCCCACGAGGAATGCCATTTCCTTTACTAAGCTTTTCATGCTATTTCTAGTAATGCCCAATTACCTCGTCTCCTGGCTGACTTACTCAGCCTTTGAAGACACACAGCTCCTAAGAGAGGCAGGTGCCAGTAAGCACTCTTATGCGTCCAGCATTAAGACACTTAATTGCTGCAGGACTTCAAATCCCAAGCCACTATTAATAGCCATGAAAGAAATGCTATCTCTTGCCCTAGAGGCTCTCCACTACTTGTTTGTAGGAGAGGGCTTTTGAAAAAAGGCAGAGCTGTCATGGCCTGGATATAGACCAGAGTCAGTTCTGCTCGTTGACCGCCTTCAGTTCCTCCCCCAGCCAACTTTCTAACAGAGAGAAGCAGCTGCCCAAGACTCAGAGTTCTTCAGATGTTGATTTAATCTGTGCTTAGAGGTGTGTTTTCCCACAGGAACCTGGAGATGTTGGATAGATATAAAGAAGAAGCTTCTGGTGGAGGGAGTTTGGAGCAGCCCTGCTACCTGCTCACAGCTGCTGGAAGAGAGCAGGACAGGACTCAGCGAGTGAAAGAAACCTACAGAACAATGCTGGTCATAGGCCTGGAACCAAATGTTGGGAATTGCCAGTGGAAACCCTTCAGGAGAGAAGTAAGTCATAGAGGGAGAGCCTCAAAGCAGGCTACAGACATCCCCCAGCTCTCAGGGAGGAAACAAATGCGCTTCATTGTGCAGTGCCATGCAACCAACACATCTGCATCTGGGGACAAGCATCATGTCAGGAAAGGATGTCCAGAAGGGATGACTGGTAACAAACAAAAAACCTGAGACCTTCTTTAGAGGTCCCCTCCCATTTTGCATGGTTTTATAGGGCCATGAATGGGTCAGGTTACTTTACATGGTGCTGTCTGATAAAGGAGACCAGCTTGAGCACTCAGAACCTGCACAGGGCCTCACTGAGTGGCTGAAACCAGGGTAGATAACCTGTGCTGGAGCTCAACTCAGATGAATTGGGACTTCTATCAGACAATGAAAGGTCACACAAAACATGTACAATCTTCTAACACCCTCAGAACAGAGGTGTTTTCACAGTTAGTGCAGCTTTATATAGCTTCAGTTGATGAGAAAACCTTAAAAGTGCTCTTCTCATAAAAGCAACCACAGAAGAGATATTTCCCATTTCAGTTCTCAGTCTGCAAACGACACAGAGCTCAGACTTTGCTTATGAGACATCCTGGATATCAGGAATGAGGGAAGTCTACTAATTCCCCTAAATCATGCATCCCAGCTCTTCAAAGGAAACAGCAGTCTCACTAAAGACTTATTGCTCACACTATCTTTCCCATGCAGAAGAGAAGCAGAGCCATTCTCCACCGGGTGACCCTCTAAGGGACATTCTGTCCCGACTTGCTGACAGACCTCCACCCCACCTCCACAGACACCTTGAACGATCCTGCACTTCACGAGTGCCTTGTCCCAAATCTAAGGGCTTGGAGGACACAACAAATAGCAGAGATTGCCTTTCAGCCCCGCATGGGATACTCATGAAGTCATGTCTGCACTGAAAAACAGTGTGGATTGTAGTTTTTTCACCCTCTAACAATCCTTTGACTTGATCCTAAGCCGGCCCCATTCCTGCCAGGACACACATGTGTCCCAGCGCCATCTAGCCAATGTGCCTTAGAAACACACAGCAGCACCTGGGGAACAAACCCCAGTGCAGAAGTTATCCCTAAAAACACAAACCTCTCACCACTGAACCCAACACCCACAGCTGCATTGCCAGCTCTGGGCCCAGCCTACACCTTGGCTTGCTAAGTTTGCTAAAGGCCTCTTGAATGAAGTTGATCATGATGTTCAGCACCGCTCAAAGACTGAGTTTCCGTGCCTTTGCTACCAAAAGCAAAAAGATAGCAAGGGAACTATTGTGGCTTCAAGTAATTTTTATTTCAGGTTTTGTTCTTCCTTTGAATGAAAAGCAAGAAGTGAAACCTTAGGCTGAGGGTGCAGTGTAAATCCCCAGACAGATCTAATCAGAAAGAAAACCGGAGTCTCCGTTTGGCTCCATAATGTGGCCTAACCTACATCAAAGCTGGACCTTATTGAGAGGGAAGAATTTGCAATCACCTCCAAGCAGGAAATCCAGCAAGAACTCAAGGTAGGATGGCTTGGAGAACCAGCACTAACAGCTTTCATTACGGATTTGTTTCCATCATCAGTTTAAGCCACTCTGAGTCTGCTTCCTCCCTGACGTACACTGCCATCAGCTCTCTTGTGTGGGTACTGATCCTCACAGGGTTAGTAGCAGTGCCAAACTGGCCTGCTGATCCAGTTGAAAACGAAAATCCTGAAAAGGAAAAGTCTTGGGACAGGCAGAAACTAATCTTTCTCCCCATCCAAAGTGCCAACACCAAAAATTGGAGGTAGCAGGAAAATGTAGCCAGATGTTCAGGGGAGGACAGGATTGCTGATTTTGGCTACAGTGCAAACCTGAAACATAAATCCACACTCCAAGCACTCTGGAGAATCCATTTTAATTTGGAACAGCTTGCTAGAGTACATGCTCAGCATCCCCACCGAGCATGCTCACCTCCGTGCTGAACTTTCATGTGAAACTGAAGATGGCGTAGAGGAAACCAGAAACTGAACTGCAGTAGCAACATAATAGCACCACCTGCAAGGTGACGTGTCTGAACGCTGACCTTTTTTACTGAAAGTTCACTCTGCATCCGTCAGACGTAACAATAAAAATAGACATTTGCTTCATCAGTTGCAAACCAATCTGCTTTGCATGTACTGAGGGTCCTTAGCACTGATAAGAAACAAATTAAAATAAATTCCAAGGTAGAGTGCTTTGTTTATATTAACTGAGCCAATAATATTTCACTATTAATTATATATGTAATTATACATTAAAATATGAGAATCAGTACACTGCACAATCCCTTCTGGACTCATGTGGGTACAGGCCATTAAATTTTAGTAGAGGAAGCTCTGTGACAGCAGATTTTTCCTTTTTAGCAAACACTATGCTGAATATCCGTGCATGCAGTTCTGTAAAGATGGGCTGATGTGAAGCACTGAACATCCCAGTAATGAGTTTCTGAGATTATGGTTTGTGAACATTTAATTTTAGAGAATGTGGGAGTGGCAGCCCTATTCCATTCACCTGAGCAATCTCAAATAATCTCACGAGTGTTCCGCACCTCTGAAAAAGTATCAGCCTCAAGTTGGTCCACCTTGGTTCACTGGCCATGGAAGACTGTAGCCTAAATCTGCATGTTGAAAGGAGACATCCTTCCCAAATGAACACTTCCCTTCTTTAGCAGGGAAAGCTGCAAGGGAAACACAACATAAACCATAAAGAAATACTGTAAACATCAACTTAGAGACTTGAGCCTGATGCCCTCTACCTGTGGGGTTCCCTGTGCAGCAGCATAAGCACCAGTTGAAAGTGGGATGTTCTTTTAGCAAATATCTCAGCCCCATCCCAGAGGGGATGGTCTCTCCCAGCAGAGACTGAGGAGCCATTCAGACATTTCCCCCCAGTCCCCTAACGCAGATGCCAGGCAGTGCAAAGGGCACAGGCGGTTTCGGGCAGTGTGGAAACACAGCTCTCTACTGCCAAGTCATGGGAGAGTGACTTGAAATGGCCAGCTTTGCTTGTCCCTGGGGCCACAGTTTCCTCACTGCAGCATGTGGACAAGGCTGTTTTTTCCAAACCTCTCTCCAGAGAGACAAGGTAATAGTTCAACTTTCACCCGTTGTCCGACTCACCCCATCTAGAAGATTCATAGGACTGGCAAAAAGCAAAGGCATATTACTTACATGGGTTATAACCCATCACACATTTAAGAATTTGGCCTTTTGATTTGTAAATGTCATTTATTTTATTTTGTAAGGATTTTAGTCCAAACCGGAATCTACGCTTTCACAAACACTGGAAAAGCAAACGGCTAAAATCTTCAGTCCAGGCCCATCTCCAGGTCAGAACTTGGTGAAGAAACCACTGACAGGACCCAGTACTTCCATATTTTTCAGATCTAAATGCTGATAACAACCTTCTGCAATGTTGGGTGACCTTTGATACAACTGCTTCAGTGGGCACAAAGAAGGTGACAGCTAAATTGCAGATCTTTGTTTCACTCTTGCATCACCTGTGCCTGCATTAACCATGGCAGAGCTGGACTCTTCCCTGGATTTTCAAACAGAAAACAAAGATATACAGCAGGAGGAATGTGCTTTAAAAAAAACCCCAAACAAACCCACAAAAAGAAACAAACCCAGAAGTTACTGAGCTCAGCACCAGGATAAACAAGATGAACTTCTCTATAAAAACATGTTTCAAGTCTGAATAGCAGCGGTTAATTTCTGTGTTGTAAACCAGGGGAATGGGAACACAAATGGAGTTGATTCTGGGAGTGATCCAAGTTCATGCCATTAGAGGAGAAGGAGATGTGCTGTGTCCCTGATTGCCATGAATATTGAGTTGATCTGGTCTCCAATACCACGAGAGCCTGGAAATCTCTCCTGGTCACCCATTTAGTCATCAAGCTGCCCAAATCACCATTTCAGGTAACAAAATGGCAACTGGAGTGATTTGGTGTCACACCACGAACCAGGTAGAAATTTATACAGGAAGCACTTATTTACATGTTGGCTACATCGGAGCAAGTCTGTCAGGGCCAGTTATTCACAAGGTACTAAGAAGATCACTGAGCTGATGCAGAGGAGGGCTGATATTTGGGTAGACTCTCTCTATTTACCAAAGAGATGCACAGAAGAGCTGGCCTGGCAGCAGCCTTTTCTATATAATAACATCACAGTGGCAGGAAATGCATGCTGTGTTCCGGCATTGAATTTCTAATTCTGGCATCTTGCTTCCCTCAAACAATTTTTGTCCTGTATGTAGCTGCACTAAAGCATTATTATCTTTTGAAAGCCTGGTTTACAGCTTTTTGTGCTATAGTCAAGCAGTTTTTTGGCTTTGTAAAGAGGAGCACATTATTGCTTCATCAATGGGAAATATCAAGAAATTTCTTTTGAGGCAGAGAGGA
The DNA here is from genome assembly GCA_013398855.1 of Mohoua ochrocephala. Lineage (NCBI taxonomy): Eukaryota > Metazoa > Chordata > Aves > Passeriformes > Acanthizidae > Mohoua > Mohoua ochrocephala. Next base: position 31,623 of record VZTA01005518.1, on the reverse strand, counting down.
GCTATGGAGGGAGAGAGGGAAGAAATACGTCTGTAGCTTGTTATGGGCTTGAGGGACACACTCTGCTGTTTTCGTCAGTAGCTGTACAGCCCTTATATAATATTTTTGGGCAATGGCCAGCTCGGCCCCACAGAACTGTTTCGATCAATGTTTTTGGAAAGCAGGAAAGGAATTGAATATATCTGATACCTGTGGGTAATAGAACAAAACCCAAAGATGATGCAGTTAAAGCTGCAGGCCACACACATGGCTTCTAAACACAATCCTTGAGAAAGGGATTTTATCAGCAACTCTCCCCTGGTTATGTGTGGCAAAAGCACAACTGAGTGCTGTGAAGACTAAGAATCCCAAAAGTACCCAGGGCACTCCTGTACAGGGAGATTATATTATGCATTAGCCAGTCCCCCAGCCCCGCTGGTGGAGTTCCATCTGTACCTAGCAGAGAGGTGCAGTTTGCAGAGCAGGAAGGGAATAAGTTGTGTTGTATAAAGAAATTCCTCTTAGAACAGCAGCACAGTCACAAGCAGCTTTGCAGCTCTCCTGTGAAAAACAAAACAGAAGCAACCACACACCTGATCAGCACAGTTACACCAGTACCACATTGCCCTGACACCTACAACAGGACACCAGGCTGGGTCAGATGAGCACCTGTGATTTGGCATGCCAAATAAAGTATTTGGAAATTACTGGATAGTAGGAATCCTAAGCCAGCCACCAGGGACAAAAGTATCCCTGCATTACATAATACCTATTACGTTATATCGTGTACATATTTACCTGAGGTTAAAAGGGAATTTATTCTATTGTGAAATATTTTTCCTGCTTCAAAATTACCACTCTTCCAGTAAATGCTGAACAGCCACTGGAGATGTCCCTGTTGATGCCCTACTCTATTAAACCTGCTCTGGTGCAGTAATTGACTGTCACTGTGATTACTCCCTTTGCATGTCCATTCAGGCAAACTAAGCACATGGCACAGTAATTTTGGGCTTGCTGAGCAGATGACTGGTTTGAACAGCCTGAAGTCAGTCTCAGAACTACAGCATCAATATCAAATTATATTATTCCAATGATTCCAGGATATACCTAAAGCAACTAGCTGCTTTCCTGGATAGTCCCCTTCAACTGCACCTTCAGCTCACTCCAGGACACTTGCCATTGTTCCAGCTCCCATTTTGAAGCGCTGTGGGACACACGTGTGCAGAGTGCAGCGTCATCAGAGACTCCCGAGTCCCCAAAAGTACCAGCTGACATCAGGAAGGTGAAAGGAAGTGGTGAAAAGTCATTACTCCTGGTGGCATTAAACCGTGAGATTGCATCATGTGAACAAGAATAGACTCACAAACCCTTCTGTGCCTGCCTGGGGATTTTTGATTTCAATTTTTAATTATGAGCTGTGGCCAGATTTAGTTTCAACCTATGACATTCCTTTGTCATATTTGTTCCCATCTATATTCTTGGTTCATTCTAAATTAGCCCATGGCTCAATCTAGACTGTAACAGTCAAGGACTCAATTACAACTTGTGTTGCAATCAGGTCTGGGAACAAATTATTTCCGTTTTGTGGTGTTGATGGGAACTGTGCCCATGAAAACTTGAACCCGGAGAAATCCAGATGGTCACATCAACTCCCTTAATGGGGGAGAGGAGCAGTGCTGGCAGAGCTGCTTTTGCACTGTTGTGGTGGACTATTATGAGAGCAAATTTCTTTCTCTGTCCTTTAACCCAATCTCACATACCCTTTTTTGGTGGGTGGCACATCTGGCTCTCAAACTCATTGTTTCTCTGACTGACAGTTGGCAGAGGTTGGTGGGTGATTTTCATGACAAAAGGGCTTTTGTTTGCCACTCCTTTCCAGCGAGTAGATGAGAAACGAAGACACACAGCAATATTCAATGAACACAGCACAGCTTTCCAGGGATATTTTCTTTTTGAGCCTTTCCTGTAACAAAAATAGCTCCTCCACTGAAGTCTACACATTTCTGGAGAATTTTTATGTCTATCTATATATATAGATACATATACACTATTGGTGTTACTCCTCCAGAATAAACATAGATATTTTAGCCTATCTGCTGGGAAGATTTTTCAGCTTGAGCAGCCTCCCCAAGAGAATCTCAAAAATGAGCTGAACAGATTGAACTCAAGTCTCAATCTCAGATTCCCCTACCCAGTCTGAGCAAATTCAGCTCAGGTCTGAATCCTGTAAATGTGAACCAACTTCCTCATACTGCTCTGAAATAGGGAATGACTGCCTGCATTATATAAAAGATTATTTCAGTCTTGCACAGAAATCTGCTTGCCCAAGGTCACAAGAATATCCTGGCAGAGGCAAGAATAAAAATCTTGATTTCTTGTCTCTGAATCTGCCCCTTAGGCAACTAAAACCAAACAAGTACCCTTGGGAAGGAGATATGCAAGCACCATGCCAAATTGGGAAGAGGAGGGGAAAAGAATCTGACATTGTGACAGGACAAATATTCTCTTCCTCATGGGAACATGTATCTCTAAGGCCCCTTCCAGCAGATGCCGGAGCTCAAAGAAAAGGCTGATCTTTGTTCCTGTACCTCGGAAGCACTGGGAGTCCATAGACAAGCAGTAAAACCAGAGCACCAACTTTTCCCATCCCTTTTCTGACATCCCAGGAGAGTTCACATCCGACACCAATTACACCACTCACCCCAGATGGTTTTCAAATATGTATCAGTAAATATTTAAGGTGTGTTTTTCCTTTTCAGCAAATGCTTTTCTGTATGGCTTGAAGAAATGCCCGTGAATGAAAGGAAAAGGGAGGAAATGAAGAGTCAGAGAAGTGTGATTTTTCTCCTGCACCTCACTTCCCAAATCACTTAAAGACTTTAACTTCGAAACCATTTTTCAGCACATTATAAGGCATTAAATCAAAGCTCAGTTCCATACTTTGGATGCCCAGTGGTGCCCCTTTGGATGTCTCAGCCCAGCAGCTGGCACCCATTGCCCCAGGTTCTCCCACCATCTCTGGCTGGTGGCATTGCACTGACTCCCTGTGCCACCTTCCTTTCACTGCTGTCCCCTGGCCGGTGCTAAAGAGCAGGCTGCCTTCATGAGAAAGGCCAAGCAGAAGAGGGGCTTTTCAGCTTTCACAGCCTGGAACGTTCGCTGTCCCCACGGCACACCCACCTCTGCACGTCTGTCACAACCCAGCCATCCACCAGTCCCTGAACCCCACTGTGCAGCAGGGCCCTTGTGCGGCACCAGGCTGACTCCACTGCCACGACTATCTGCAATATATACATTTCTCTACCTCCCTCTTTGAGAAAACCTCCACGAAATGACCAAGTAGCACCTGGCTGCTGAGAGGAAGAGCAGGTGGTAAACCTTCGTAATGCTGTGCTCACTCAGAAGCACCCTTTGACAGAGGACTGATGGGCACTGGTTTTCTAAGTCTGAATTTGGAAGGGGCTAAGGGTAGGCAGTGGGAGGAAACAAATGTCTGAATGTGGAAAAGGCAAACGAACTGTTAGACACAATGCTGTCAGGAAGGTAATCAGGACTGGCTCGCCTGGATTACCATTGTTGCAGCAATGCCTAGGGACTGGTCCTGGCTGAGCCACCCCAGGCTCCTCCACGTGGTGCAAACGCAGAAAAAAGTCCATCCTTATGCAAAGAGCTTAGCACAGGAGACACCACAAAAACCACTCATCTCCAGCCACTGTCAGCACAATGACTCGTTCAGGTTAGGGAAAAAAAAATATCTGTAAAAGCCTGTTTGGATCATTGGAAAAGACCCAGAGCCCCTCCTACACGACATCTGTAAGAAAAAATAGGTTATATTGCATTGGCCTCTGAGGACAAGTCCTCATAATAAAGCCTGGGCCTGCTTAACTTAGCAGGCATTAATACTGACAAGAGTTCAGGGTTCATCAGTCAAGCTAATTTGTTCAACATTACCCTGCTGTTGCTTATCTGGGATAATCTTTCCTGCTGGAGGAGGGTAGCTGCAGGCTAATGTATTTGGTCCCCCTTTGCATGAACTAGATTTACCTTTCAGCCAGTGTTCCTGCTCTGTTATAGCATTTCTGCTTCAAAGTGACCACAAAGAGGGAAAAATACACAGAGGTGTCGTTTTTCTTTCTATTTCGCCATGTGCCAAGTAGACAAAGAAGGATTATTCATTACAATCTTTTCAGTTTCAGAGGCAGCACTAGAGCGCTGATAACATGAGGAGGTGAAAAAAAGGATTTAGGAACAAATTGGTTTTGAGAAGCCTTTGTGAAACTTGTTTTTGATAACCCTGATTTTAATTTATTTTCCCAATACACACTTGGGAGAAAAAGTTGAGTAGGAGATATGCCTCTCTCATCAGGAGCTGAGAAAACTTTTACTCACCAATTCACTTGTGAAATTCCCCAGCAAAAACAACTGCCTGAAACCTTTCAAAAAGACAGAATGTGCAATACTAGAAGGAATCTGAAAATAACTCTTCTTTTCACAAAGACTTCAATGAAGGCAGAATAAATTGTGAGACCAGAGCCCTTTAGCAGGGAACCATCAATGCAATGAAGCAGGGGAAGGGCTGAGAGAGCATGTGTTCACTGAAGCATATGGTTACCAATTTGCTGGACATATGTTGTACTCCCCACAGGGCACGGGAGGACTTTTGGACTAAAGGGTGTAAATCATTGGTTATCACCATAGAATTAAGTTCTATTCTAAATGTACAGAGGCTAAATATATACCTTTTTCTCCCCAGAGATTTCTTTCCCTAGTCACGGCTCAAAAAAATCCCCCAATCACACTGTGCGGTGCTTTTAAGAAAGAAAATGAAAATAGCAGTTCACAAAGAATTTCTTCCCTTTATTATAATACTTTTGGGGGGGCAGGAGGGACAGAAAAAGGCAGGGAGAAAGTAGAAAGACAGAAAAATGTCTTGGGACATTTTATCCCATAATTTCCAGAGGAAGCCATTGATCACAGATGTGCTTTTACACCACAGCAGCACCTAATTATTTTTCAGGACTGTTGCAATACATGTTGAGGAATCTCTGAATAATAGAACCATATGGTAACATTGTCAGAAGGAGAAAATAGGAACCCAGTAGGCTGGGGGGAGGGAGAAGGCATTAAAATGTGCTGGCTGTAAATAGAAAACAATTTGTCAAACAAAGAATGAGGAAAAAGCAGGCATGTGAATTGTAGAAGATAAAAATTTTCTTCACATTCTCTGGAGAAGATTCCAAGAGCCTCATTCTTTGTTGCTCCCAGAACATCTGTCCTGTGAGACTGGGTACAGAGCTGTCGCAAAACTTTTGGAGGACGGAGGAGGAGCTCGGACGGTAGCTTTACACCAAGGCGGGGGACCTGGACACGATGTGCAGTTCTGGATGTGCCATCAGTTATGTGAGGACAGGTGTATCTGTGAAAGCTTCTCCTGGTGTCCTGAAAGGTGTTGAAGTAGCTACAGAAATACAAGAAGCTTTGCCATGGAACCTTTTGCTTGGGACCATCTCCAGCTTCACAACCACAAGAACACAGACTTGAGGCGCCACACTCTTTCCTGAAGAAGCTAAGCCAGGAACCACTAAGGGTTTGGCTCTCACAGGCACACAGAAAGAGTTCCTTATAGGGCCAAGAATATCCACCTTTTCACAGGGCACCTCAGAGGGAAGTCGATGTGTATATAATGTCCTGGGTTGCATTGTATTCTATTACCATCTTCGTGGGCTGTTGAAACCAGGTGGGGTGGTGTTCTTTGCCTCCTCCCTCTGGACTATCTTCTGTTAATGGGCCAGCTGTTGAAACCAGGTGGGGCAGGGTTCCTTATCTNTGTAATGAATAACACGAGGAGGGGGTAGTCTGACATGTCCGTGATGGTGTCTACTCCATTTTACATTTACTGTAGTTACAGTTCACCCAGAGCCCAGTTCACTCCACATTTGCAGCTGGACTGTGAGATATCCTAAAATCCCAAACTGGTATGCAAAATCCTCAAAATCCTCCTGGACAAAATGCTCACTTAGAAAGAAGAGAGCTGCCTGAGGAAAACCCATGCCCAGTAACTGGTAGGAGCATGCTGGAACATTACAACAACTGAACTCCTTTCCCCTGACTTAATCTACAGCCTCCTGCAGTGTGGGCAGGTCAGAGCTCACCTTCAAACACAGCTTGGGCTCTAATCTGCCTCACCAGATGGACAAGAACACACAGGCACTGGCACAAGGACTCCTGGCCTAAGCTTTATAGCATCTGGAGCTGGGCTGTTTCCAGGAAAAGCCCACAAGGCAGCACCGAACACAGAAGGGACAGGCACACATGCAGGAGGAGGCTTTTTCCACCACACAGCTTGAGGTGGAGTGACTCCACATGCTGCTCATCCACGTGGGTGTCTCGAAGTTCGGGAAACCCATCCATCCGAAATCAAGGCTTCAGAAGGTGCCTGGGGCTGGGCATGGTGGTGGAAGGAGCTGCTCCTGAACAAAAGGATGCCACTGCAGTGATCACAATGTCACCAGCATGAGGCGGGGTAGCTGTAATTGTGCAAAGTGCTTTTTATTCATTAACCTTCACTGAAGCTGTGTTCTTGAGTGAACCTCTCAAAAAAACTTCAGGGATACTTCTTTCTTGTCCTCAGCAAGATGCAATTTCCTTTCTCCTCCTGGAGAGTACATTTAATCATCTTGCAAGGGACCAACAAGTTTAATTGGCCCAATGAGCTAATTTTAGATCTTCATTCTTGACTTCAGATTCACTTCAAATACACTTTAAGAACAAGAAATATAAATGCTAATAATTTTGGGATCACATTTTTCCAAGGGTCCCAGAAACTCTCACCACAGCTATATTCTTTTGCATATATAAATAACTAAAGTCACAAATGATAATTGTTAATTATCTGCCTAACGTGCAGAAAGCATCAGGTAGCCAGATCTCCTGAGGGCTTTCACTGCAACCACAGCTGATTGCAGGAACAAAATTGGAAACTGCTTCCCCCACGCAGGCCCATAACGTCACTGAAGGATTGGAAAGGGGAAGGAAATATGAAGACCTATGTTCCTCCCCTCAAAAAACCCCAAGCCTAAAGAACCTGAAGGGAAGCCAAGAGAACTAACTACCTAGCCTTTGACAAAACCAAAAATGACTGCCAGTGTATTCAAAATAACTGCAGATGATATTAAGATATGTTGCCATCATCCTTGCTTAAACAAGAGTTTCAAAGAAATAAGAATAAACTCTTCATGCTTATTTCTTTTATTTTTTTTTTTTTTAGCTAACTATAAAGGAGCTAGTCTGGGCACACATAATCTCCCTGTGCACCAGGAAACTCTCTACAGGCTAGTTTATTCTGCTAACACTCAGTTTACTGCTGATAATTAAAGCAATGTAATGTTTTGTATTGACCTGTCATTAATTTTGGCCCACATAAATCCCTCTGGGTTGCCTCAGGTGCTGGCTAAGGAAGGTAGTGACCATGTGTTAGTCAGGTCTAGACTCAACTGTTTCTCCTGATCAAGACCCAGACCTACCACTCTTCCAAGCACTTTCCTATTTGACACTCTTCCTGCTTTTGCCTGATCTCCCTGTGCCTTCTGGCTTTCTTTAGCACTTATTATATTCTAGATTTCTCTTTTGCACAATACGAATTTTGAATTATTTTCTTCTCAGAGTCAAAAGCCTGATCAAGCCAAAGCTCAATATTAATTCTGCCCATGTTTTTAATCCTCTAAAATCAATTTGTACTGTATTTGTCAACAGTGGCTGTCACAAAATTTCTCATATCTTGCCATGACCAGCTTTTAAGTATTTTGTTAATCTTTTTTTGCTTATGGTAGAAGAGGAATATTTTAAATTTCCAGCTTGGCACTAGAAGACCCCGGCACACTGCTCAGGGGCCAAGGCATTGCACAGGAAATATGTTCCCTATAGACATTCCTAGATGGCGGAGTGGCAGTTGCATGTGACAGACAAAACTGTTTTCTTAGTGATTCATGCAAAATTTGCATGCACAACAGACACCCAACATAACAATAATTACATGTCTAAATCCTTAACAAACCACACTGCTGGGAAAGACTTCACAGATGCACTTATCAGAAAAAGCTTCAAGTGACAGTTTCTTCTGTGGCTGTGCTTGTTCTTCTGAACAGAGACACTGCTTTCAGGCTAAGAGCAGAGATTCAGTTTTCAAGGCTCGTGTCACCACTACTTAACATTTATTCTTTTATTAGTGAATCACAGCAAGTGCCAACAAAGAGGGTATTTTCTGTAGACGTCCATGGGAGCAAGACCCAGAGCATCCTATAAAAGAAATTAAATACATGAAAAAAGACTTGGTGCTCCAGACACAACGGGGCAAAAACCCAACAGTGTAGGCTGTAGGTGAAGAAGTTCCTTGGGTACTTTGTTTTATTTATGCTTGCAGAGATAGCTCTGTTCTCTGAATGGCCAATACACACAAAATTGCTTTAAACACAGCACCTTAGATAAAATATGAGGCTTTCTGGTTGGACAGCAGTCTGTCAGGGGAAGCCTTCTTAATGACGACATGAATTTGAAAGCACATATTTATTAAAATCATGGAGGTGACAAGTGTATTTAATTAACTCAGCCTGTGATCTACTGTTAGCTGTCCTTGGCCTACACCTGCTATCAAAATCTTCTGGGCAAGAACAGCCTCCATGGAGCTAAGGTTGGAGGCTTGTACACACTCCAGTCTGGGAGTATAATCACACCTGAGCCCACTCTTGTCCAGCTCCTTTTGTGACCCAGGAAGACAATTTGAGGCTCAACTCTTAAAAATGGCCACATAAAGGATGGATGTATTTTCAGGCTCTGCCATAACAGGAGTGAGTAGTGGGTAGGCAGCAACCAATTCACGTTTCCAGCTTGTCAGCGTCTCCGAGCATCCTTTCACAGTTTCTTTTTTGTACCCTGACAGAGACTAACATGGCATGAGGCAAGGTAACATGACTGAAGAGCTTGAGAGATATTAAACCAAACACATTGCAATGAAATTTGCATCATTCTAACTGCTTTCCTTTCCTTTTCCTTTTCTTGAGAAGAGCACGGGTGGGGAGAAATGTGGTACTTAAAACCAGAAAAGGCCTTAAAAGCAACTCATAGGAATCCTTCGGTCCAGTAACTTGAAAGCTTCCCTTCACTTAGGAAAGTTCCCAGCAATGCTAGTAAGCAAGGAGGAGAGCAGAGAGGACCTCGTTGCTAACCAGGGCATTTCCTGTGCTGACAGTGTGGCACTGCCACGGTTCAGTGCAGAAATCCCCAGATGACTCAGGGAGACAGGCAACACGTATTAGTTACGTGTTACAACCTTAATTTTCTGCCCTTTTTGTCAAATCTGAATCCACTCTATGATATATTTCTGGCTTAGTTACTTCAGTTTTCTTACTAGACCTTTTGCTGAGAAACTCCCAATTCCTTCAACCTTAGTATCATAATGATACAGTCTTCCTGAAAGAAAGAAACCAGTGAAAGACAGAAAGGACAGAAAAAAGAAAGAGAGTAAAAACAACTTGCTTAGCAGTACTACCAAGATGTACTTCAAAACGACACAATTGCTCCTATCTGCACCAAAATCTAGCTATGATGAGCCAAAACAAAGCTTGTGTAGCATTATTAATGACAACAACAGGTAAAATTACAATCAAGTTTCCACTGAGTCCACAGTACTGCAACTCCATTACATGGGTGTCTTATTAAAGAAACCTTAGGCACCTATTTAAAATTACTTTTTCCACTCTTGTGGGATGTCCATAAGATTATAAATAATTAACACAATGTGATATTACTACTCCTTTGCTTTCATCAAAATGGAGCCTACAATGCCTGTTGAGACATGGAAAACATCAGATTTTGCAAGAAGAAAACCTTCTCATTTTTGTCTCTTTATGAGGTGATTTTCTAACTGAAGCTAACTTTACATCTTTCTACTTCTTACTTTTTAGCTGATTAAAATTTTTAATTCTTGACTGGACATGTCTTTCTCTAAAGTTTCATTTCAACCTACTTTTGCCCTGATACTTCCGACTCTTTCCACAGTGTAAAAAATACATCCTTTTTTTTGGTCATTCAGAACATCTGGTGTTCATATTGTTCATCCACCTCTTTCAGCATTGACTCATCTCTGTGATGTCCACTGTTATCTCTCCTGTCATTTCTAATTCATGCCTTACAGTATTATGACGCATTTTCCCTTCTACACTAATGGACAGATAGGGCTCGAAAGAGAGAAGTGATAGGAAAAAAAGGACTTTCCTCCTGATCTCATGTCCGCTGGTTACTCCACAATGACACATTTTTCATTAGAATCCCCACCAGCACAGGGGGAAACCTCTATTCCCTCAAAATAACAGCCTTTCTTCAGGTGGATGTCATTAATCACCATTTGTTAGCTCACTACATTCCCACTCAGTGCTGTTCTATGCACATTTTTGCACTTGTGTAACTAGAGGTTAAAGACAAGCCATTTCTCTAGGAAATGTCTATAAAACACAAGCTTTACAAAGGTGCATATATGTCAGGAATAAGTCCTACTGACGTAGGGACCTCTCTTCTCATTTAACTGCTCCTGTTGGCAGACGGCTCATGCCATGCAGACATGCCCGTCACATCGGCACAGATCAGGCACAAAGGTGTGACACACACCACCTCTGGCCCCGGAGCCTCCTGTGACAGTCACCAAGAGTGGCTTAACCCCCTCAGGGCTGGAGGATTTAAGGGGGTAATTGACCTAATCAAAGAACACAACCAATAGCTACACTGACATGGTTAACTGAATTTATTATGCCCATCATTGTCCTTGGTATTTTCATGGGTTTTGGCAGAAATCACATTAATGCCCATACTTGTGTGGCGTTACCTCAAGCCAGACTAACCCAATAAGCTCTGCTTTAAGGAACAGGAATGCACGAACACAGAAGATTTCTTCACATGAGAAATATCAGTAGATAACAGGTGGTACTTAACAGCCCAAATGAGTAGTGAGAGAGTAGGATGTGATAAAAAGGCATTATTTAGGGAGACAGAGAAGAGACAAATCAAATCATTGGCAACAGCAATCTGAGGACAGATAGCCTGCCCAGGAAATAGCAACAGGAAAACACCATTTTATGTTGTCACCTACTGTTGTCCTGCAATCACCTTATGGCTTCCTCTCACTGCCATCAGCAGTGGCCCCTGCAGCTATTAGCACTGCTCGCAGCTCAGCACTCTGCTCCCTGATTTCCCACTTCAGTGCAGTAAGTACTTCATGCTCTGATCACAACTCCCGGGTTGTTCCCACCAACATTTCTGATGGAGAGGTCTTTCACAGTTCTCCTGGAAATCACATCTCTGAAAGATATCCTGAATATTATACCCACAGGTGTAATATTAGAATAATTCCTAATAAAAACCAAGTGAACCATGGTGACCTACAAAGAAGGCTGGAGGTCATCACCCTCACTTCTTACTGGCCTACAACACTGAGAAGGTAAATTATTGCACACTAACATCATATGTGGCTCTTCCTGTGAACTACAGCAGCAGCAGGCTCCCAAATCTAGGGACAACAACGGAGAGAAAAACCAGCACCATCTAGTCCACCCTCGTGTAGGCTGCAGAGCCCTGTGAGAACAGGTCTGTGACGGGGGAAGCTTCTGACCCCCTGTCTCACACTGCTTGTGGTCAGTGAGCATCACCCCACAGCTGCGCTCTCCTCAGCTTGAGCTGAGGTTTCAGCCACACATTTGTGTTTTGCTCCAGGACTGGGGAACTGCTTGCTGTTTTGGAAATGTGAGGACAAGGAAACCAGCAGACTCTGCAGACTGGTCAGCAATATTGATTCATACACCCAGACAACTGGACTGATCCAACACAGACCATGTTTGGGAAAGGGAGAGCTGCAGGGAATCAGCTTTGCTCAGCAGCAGGTGATGTAATGTCTCTGGAAAGCAAGATGGGCAGAGAGCTCCGATGCATCCTCTCTCCGTCACAAGAACTGGGGATGGAGAATATTCACACAAACGTGAGAAAAAGCAGAACAGAGGAAGGAAGGAACAAGCAGACGGGGAGGAGGAGGTGCTGAAAACCGGCAGGGGAACAGCTCTTTCTGGGAGAGAGTAAAAAGGATTTTTGCACTGAGGAAAGCTGTCGCCAGTTATTTTTGTGCAGATTTAAAAGTTCACCGAACCCAGCTCTGGAAGTTGCATGTTGTGTTTTTGGCTGGCAATATCAACATACCATATGGAGAAGCCTCAGTGTGAGCTTTACAATATTGTTTGGATTTGATATTGACGTATTTTCATTACTGAACCTGCCTTGAATTGTATGTTCTTTTCTTTTGGTGTACTACAGATGAAAAAAAACCACATAAAACAAAGAAGCAAAAACTAAAAGCAACAAAAGAAACACACAGGGAAATCCCTGTATTTTGAATTAGACCTGAAATTCATTGACTTTAGTATCCTGTCTTTAACAGCACCTACCAGACATGGTAGATTCTAGACAAGAGGAAGAGGCAAGAAACACTATAGTACTGTAGATACCATGGATGCTGTTTCTCCATCTGTTTGTCCCGTTATATTGGACTGCTTCCCTGTTTTAGGGATTTGCTAAACTAGTGGCGTAAAGGAAGGGAACAGTCCAAAGACACTCCTTACATTTACTAGTGTAATAAGAAATGAAGGGCAAATGAAGGCAAAGCTCTCACCTTCTATGCTCCAAGAAGATCCCTAGCAGAAAACAATCTGGAACAAAATCTTGCAATGGATGAAAGCATAGAGGCCAAAGGGACTGTAACATACAGGGTACTGAAGAACCAGAGATTCCAGAAACATGGGAGCTGCATCCTCTTCCTAGTTTCCCTCCCTGTAAAGATATTCCACTGCTGAAATTGGGCTTTCTGTACTTTGAAAAATTCAGGGTTTTTGTCACTCCTGACTCCTGATCACAGCTGCCAAAGGCAAGATGGTCAGTTAATTAAGTGCCATGCAGCTGCCCTGGTCACAACACTTGGCATTGAAGCCTGGGGACCCCCTAAGGTGAGGAGAACCACCACGGCCTTTGGCCAAGCTAATGCCTGAATGGAGCCACTGAGAAAGAGCAGGACAGGAAAAGTCAGAGGGTGGGTGCAAGTCTCCAGCCATGAGAATCACTGTTGAGACGGGAGGATGGCTTACTTTGCAGACCCGGCATGCTGTAAAGATATCAATTAATTACATGGGCCACGGGCATGTGGAATAGGAGAATCACAAGAAGTATCCTCTGAGCTGCACAGAGGTGCTGCAGGAATACAAGGGAAGTCTAAGGGAAGCCATCTTCCTGAGGCCAAACCCAGCATGTGAGTGCCTGAAACCTGTTTGGGGCTTTGTTTGTTTGTTTGATTTTGGTTTATTATTTTTTGTTTTGTTTTTCATAAAATATTAAGATTGTAAACTTTTTAGACCATGAGCACTGTTGACTACATTGCTGTTGTGCTTAACACCTTGTGTCCATGTCCTGGATAGGGTTGCTTATTGCTACTGTAATATGAAATCCAATATCCAACAGTATCCAGCAAACACCCTGAGCTAGATTTGAACCCAAGAGCTGTGCAGTGCAAGATTTTGCATTTTGCAAGTCTCTCTTCAGTGAGTCACAGGCCCTGGCTAGTACTTTTTGCTACAATACACACATGTTAATAAAACTAAACCTTCCTTTGCTAATTACCATCACCACCATGAAAGGAAGCAGTAGTAAAAAGCTTTCCTACACATCTGTTCCTCCTCCTTACAGCCCATGCTGCACCAAACCATGTATTTGCATTTTCAGAGACTGCTTGCCTGAAATGTAATTGAAGACATACAGATCATCTGTTTACAGTAACATATTACAGTAATTTCAGTGAGGCTTCAGTGACAATTTCACTGCTAACATGATTATTTTTGATATGAAGTTAAAACAGAAGAAAGATGATGGTGAGATGGCCAGAAAACCTGCACTGGGTAAAAGAGAAACACTGTAGTGTTCTTTGCTAGACAAAAGAGCTATAAATATAAGAAAAACTAGACTGTAGAGAATCTCTCTCTTTTCCCTTCCTGGAACTCCAGATGAGGAAGTGACAGCTACGTGACTGCAGCACTGTGCGATACCAATCTGTAGCCAGTGTGGGTTGTGCTGGGCAAGAACTCTGCTAGACATGATCCTGCTCCAAAACCTCCCTTGAGCACCTCTCTGACAGAGACCTCTCTACTCCCTTCCCTTGGGATCTCTGTCCGACTTTTAGCTGTTTTACAGGCTACAGAGTATACCCATCTTCCAGGTAGCTGCAGGAGCCAGACAAAACAAGTTCAAATTGCTGCTTGATTGAGCTCATGAGAGTTTCTACTACTGGTTATGGCCTCTGGTTTGCATTTATTAAAAGCTGGTGGCATGGGTTGCCCAGCACTCTGCTGTGGAACCAGAGACACGAGAATCTTCACTGGTCTCCTGTCACCATAACTTGCAGAAAACATTGTGTTCAAAAAGATTTAGAAATCAGCACAGATAGGAAAGGGAGTTTTTCCATTAGGGTTAGAACCAGAGGTTCCCTGCAGAAACAGTTCACTCGTTACACCAGGCACTGGCAGAGAAACTCAAGAAACCACTGGCTGGTGTAGAATCAGGTCTCTGATCTCCCTGTAAATATTCACTGGCTGAAAAAGCTCTATTGGACTAGACATTTTCCTATACAAATGGGAAAAAAAGAGGGAAAAGGAATAGACTTATTTTTAATTTGCACTGAAGGTCACAATTAAAAACTGAAACTACGCCTTGGTGGGGGGAACAAGAGAAAAATCTGTCCTCGATAATATCATTGATATCATTTACCTAAATAGGTTGGTGGGACTGATATCCCACCAGCCTGCCTACTTGCTGCTCTGTTCTTGACACTCTGCTAGCACTTTCAAGACATTTTTCCACCTCTGCTTGTGCTGAGGTGAAGTTGGAACAGTGGGAAAAGAGAAAAAAACCCTGCTGCTGAAAACTCAGCGCTACCACTGTGCCCTCATTTCTACTTGTAAGATCATTGGTGCAACACTAACTCAGCTCTGTCACCTCACAATCTTTCAGGTATTTATTACCACAAGCACTGCTGAGGTAGGAAGCTGTCATATCATCCCCACCACGGGGCAGACTGAACCTCCAAGGGATCAGATAATTTTCCCAAAGATCCAAAACTACTTAGGTCTGGCAAACCAAAGCACAGAGCCATGCCACCTTCCAACTGGTTCAGCTGAACTCTGTGTTTCTCTTTCTTCCTATGCTTTCAGAATAGTCATCAGCTAACTTCCAGTTTTAAAAGAAATTAAAAGAAACAATTATTTGAACAAAGACCAATTTTTTTCTATCAGAAATCACAGCTGAGCACATTAAAAGTCATTCTGTAGCTCACTTTCTCCTTGAATTTCGTGAAATGATTGGTTAAAGTTCTTACAAATGGGCCACAGTCCAAGTCCTATTAACAGATTATTGCTGTTAGCAAAATTCTTTCATCTCATCACATGAGGGAGATTATAAAGCACTGATGAAATGATGTAGATTAATAGGATATAGCAAGTATTACTCAGCTACTCTGACCCCATTGAAGTAGCCCAGTTGTTTTTACAAAGCTCTTGCTCAAACAAAGACAGCTGAACAACTGAGCACACGTGCATAATTGTCAACTAACTTAAGACACTAAATGTACATATAAAGCAGTATTTTTGGGAAAGGATGAGCCACAAAGAATTTCAGTCTAAAATTAATAGCAGTATGACAGGACAGAAAAGTCTGATCCATATCAGAAAGATACAACCTCATGTATTTCCTTTTCAAGGAACAAGGGAAGAAATGCAAATCAAACAAATAGAAAAATTCTACCAACAGCCTGGAGTGGTCCCATTTATAAAGCAGATGAGTATCAAGAGAGTAAAGCAGCCTTGCAAAACTGACTTCATAATTTTTAGGTTGGTGGATTTCAGCTATATTTTTGAATTCTTTTCCCCATCTCTGACCTTCTGATGAGAAACGCAATACTGATCTTCAGGAGAAACAGCCAGGTCAACCCTCCCGCACTTTTCCAAACCCACTCAGCACATGGAAGGATGGTTCCGTGGTTAAGTCAACTCAGAGTCAGATTCTGTTCCCAGCTTTCTCTGTGACCGTGGGTGGCTAAAAGCTATAAATCATGCCTCTGATAAAAGAGAGGCTGGAGAGGAATTTCATTCATCAGCGCATGCAAATATGCTGGAAATGAGAGCATTAGCATATGACAAAGTCTCCATGTGCAAACTGTCTGCATGTTCTGGAGGTGTAATTACCACTGCATTTGGGTTCGAGCCATAACATTTATACCCCATGTCAGCCACTCCCCATACTCAGGTATGCTGTTGCAAAGGCAGTCAGTGTGTGCAATGGAATACAATATGGATTGTTTTGCCACCAGCAGTCCCAAAGTTTTTCTGTGGCACTCATACAGGATTTTACTTTTTAAAAACATGTTACTCATGTGAAAAGAGCAGCAAATAGAGGAACCGGCCTTGCAGACAAGTCATCACTGCCTATAGCCAAAAATGTCCATTACAAACACAGGAGGCCAGAGGCTGTGAAGCACATATTGCTTCAGCTGTATTTTTACCTGTATTGCCTACAGGCATTTCAGCTTCCCATCTCTCACCTATTTACCTATTTATATTGTGTCTACAAGAGTATTTGAGGTGGTGGCAAGGTCTGCTATCTACCAAGCTGAAGCTGAAACAAAATCAGAGATTGTCCTATAACAAATAAATTGAGGTAGACAAAGCCTTAAGACGAGCCAGCAGCTGACAGAGACAGAAAACTCTCCTTTCACTGCCTCTATTTCTGTAGCACATCTCTAAAGAGACAGCTCTGCTCCAGTCCACCACAGAGTTCATTAGGCAGACAGTGCATGATGCATCACATGTAGGTGTGTGTGGGAAGAAAAGTTCATCATGTCACAAAGCATTTTGCAAATGCTTTTCTAAGCACATGTGGTATAGTTTGCCTCAGCTGTTAAAACCTTTGCACTCAGGGCTCTGCTCACCAGAATACTTAAAGCTACACAAGAAAATATTAATTACAGCTTCATAAATATCTCTGTAAAGAAAGTTAAGTGAATTCTGTGCCAGTAAAGGAACTAAAACTGACATCTCTATGAGCTCAATTCTTTGGTTTGCTTAAAAAGAAGTCCAAGGGCAAACACAAGGCCAATTTTACTCCTACTTAATACACGTCAACCTGAGGAACTTTCCAGGAAAGACAGGAAAGAATGCATCCATTCATTCGATTCTGTCCTAAAACTACCAGCTAATGAAATATAGCTGGGAAGGGAGAAGAAACATAAAAACTCCACATGAGACAGCCCTCTGCTTGTTGCTGGAGTGATAAAGGCGACTGAAATTTTTTAGATGACCTTTATAAGAACCAACACAAACAAAAAAACCAAAACCAGGAGGCATTCAAAACCAAGCATTCTTATAGGAAAAGAATAAACACCTACGTACCCTGCCCTTAGATGATTCCTTCAAGAAGAGAGATGAAAACAGCACAAAAAAAACTTACAGTGGTGCTAGAACCATATGACCATTTCCATTACTAGGAGTGCTTCAACTTCCAGATACACAAAGAGAGAAGTGACATTTATAACCCTACTGAAAACAGAAATAAAGGAAAGCAATGAAGAGACCAGTTGTTTTCCCATCCTTCCTTCCTCTCGTGCCTCACCATAACTCATATTCCCTCCAGGAAGAAAGATTTGACTCTTCTTTGACTTTTCAGAACAGCTGGTCTGTCTCTAACAAATTAGGTACCCAGAAGAGGAAATTTTGGAGTGATTGAGCTGCTGAAGAGACATAGCTGACCTCAGGGCATCACCTCCCCTCTTCCGGAGAAACCCAACCCTTCCTAAATGCCGGAGTTGAGACATTTCCTCACAGCAATTCAGGGAAATCTCTGTTTGTGAGATGTGTATTGCTAACACTTATCGTTGCTCAAATCCCACTCTCTCTTTCATTGAAGGAATGCAGGGACAATCCAGCCACCGCTGTTTTGACCATTACATCATTGACAACTGCTGTGAGCCTTACCCACAGGGAGCTATGATTTCAGGTAGAAACTTTACAGTTGTTTCTAAACAAGCAGTGTCTTCTGACTTCTTTAGAAATGTGTCATTTGTCAGTGATTTAAGCAGTGCTAGGTTTCCCGCAGGCAAAGAGAAGCAATCATTTCAGATCAGAAAAAGAGCTGCTGCATTTCAAACCAGATTAATTAAAAAAGCTTTCATGTCAAGTGTTGCAATGAGTAGGGAGAGTCCCACCATTCTGACCAGCCAAGAAAGAGTTTCATAGTTAAGAGAGACAATAATACTGATCGCAGGCTACCTGCATCGTTGCTCCACATCAGCAGTAGTGCAAACTGAGAGCTACAGTCAGGGCAAGCAGAGGGGCATTGTGTTCAT
This sequence comes from Mohoua ochrocephala, assembly GCA_013398855.1. Lineage (NCBI taxonomy): Eukaryota > Metazoa > Chordata > Aves > Passeriformes > Acanthizidae > Mohoua > Mohoua ochrocephala. The sequence goes on along the minus strand of VZTA01005518.1, from coordinate 13,175 downwards.
TAAGGGTCACAGATAGTATTTAAAAAGTCAGCAAAATGCTGCAAACGTTCTTTAAGCACCTCAGTTCAAATAGCAAACACAAAACACTGCAGGAATTGCACATTCCTCACGTCATTTCCAAAGCACTGGCCTCAGCAAAGACCAGGGGACCAAAACCTGCTAATGAATGAGCAGAAGGGTCTTTGAACGATGCCCCACACCTGGTGTCAAAGGTGGCATAGGGTCCGCAGCAATACTTGTCAGAATGTTTTAATTATTATTGACAGCAACCTGTTTTTTTAAGAGTTCCCAAGTTTCTTGAAATTGTATCCAAAAGCCTATAGATTGTCCAGAGAAGTCACTCTTTGAAATGCTTCATCTTGAAACTCCCAACCATAAACCTGCCTCCACTGTCCCCGCATCCACGTGGACAACTTGGACAGCATGGCATCAAGCCATTGAACTCTATATCCAGCTCCTATTAGAGATAGTTTGAAGTGGCAAATTTCTTCAAGAAGATCTTCATTCTGCTACAAACTGGCAGCAATTGAGATGCAGGATCTGAGCCCTGTCTCCTATTCCCAGCAGATGTGTGAAAAAGCTAGCTTGAGAGAGTTAAGCAGTGGCAGTCTTTAGTTCAGGCACGTACTGCCGTAACATACCATGAAATTATCATCTAGCAATGACTTAATCTGTGACCTGAGAAGGAACCCCCTGCCCAGGAGAGGAGGGAAACACTGTCCAATCAACGGCTGTCACTCACAAACCAAGTGTAATTAGCCAGAGGCATGTTGCTACTGATAATAACTATAATGAATCCCAAGCAGAGACACCTTTCCTGGCAGGCTGCTGTTTGGGCTTGAAAAGCAGTTTCAGAATAAATAAAACAAAACCAGAAGCCATCACATTAGCTACTGATTTTTCACCTCCTACTCAAGCACTCCACAGAGATCCACTCCAGGCTCTCAAAAGCAAGCAGTTACTCTCAATCAGAGATATCTGGCATGGAGGGAGTGACTTAGTGCATTCCTAGGGGTGGGTGGGTATTTTTACACTGATTCAGATAATGGAACTGGCTTGCTGAGTGGGAGAGAACTACTCATTTCCAAGACTACCTCCCAGCCCCCCTTCCACTCCATTTCTTGATTTTTAACATACTCCCACTGCTTTATGACTGGTGCATTACACATAACCAGCTCCTGAGGTGACTGCTCCTGGCTAATAGGAGAGAATTGTTCACATTCCAGTGTTGGGAGAGCTGATTTCCTCTTCTCTTCTCTTCTCTTCTCTTCTCTTCTCTTCTCTTCTCTTCTCTTCTCTTCTCTTCTCTTCTCTTCTCTTCTCTTCTCTTCTCTTCTCTTCTCTTCTCTTCTCTTCTCTCTCTTCTCTTCTCTCTCTCCATATAACAACCTATACAATATATATTACACTGCAGAAAACTCACATTCTCCCTCTCCATCTGCCCTGAAAGCACATGGTTTAGAAAAGTGAGAATGTCAGGAACAAAGAAATCACAGGACGACATGCTGCAGAAGGATCTGGCCACAGCTTGTGCCTAGTTGGGCACAGCTGGTCTCAGGAGGTACCAGACTGGTGACCAGTTATCTCAGCCAAATGCAGGATGGGAAAAGAACTGATGTCTGATTTCAGGCTGACATTTCTCACCTCTCTGGCCAAGGCCTTCGAGCCAATATCCTGGGCTGATGACTGGTCTGGGCATGTACAAAATGCTCCCCATTTTGCTAAGCCAGCATTTGTATTTCTGGGCCCTTTCACTTGTTGTCAGAGGATAACGTGAGTCAAGAAAAAGCCTGCACAGGCAAGCCAGGACAGTCCCAGGCACATTCCAGGCATACTGCTGGTACAGGCAGCTAATTCCAAATGACGGCCAAGACCTAGCCCCCACTCCGTTTCCACTTCCAGTTACCTGAAACTAATTACTCCTATCTTGAGTACATTAAACTGTGTGTAAAATGATGTTGTATCTCTACAAGAAATCACAAATCTTGCAAGAATTTGATGCTGTTTGTACACTACTCTTTAGTACTTTATAGCTTTTTACAAAGCCACTTATTTACTGATAACATTCTTTTTGTAATCTTGTCAGTACATTTCAGGAAAAGAAACACAGGGGAAATGTTAATGTCATTCCCTAATAGGGCACTCCCCTATTAAGCACAGTAGACCAGTTATGCCATGTTATCAGTTACTTATGCCATGCTATCACTGTCAACTTCACAGCACAGAGGTGCCTTCCTAGAAGACAATTTACTGGACCTATTTTTGTTTCACCCAGAAGTTTCTCTTCCCTCCACTTTTGAGTACCCATTCTCCAGAGCAGAACTGGAGAAGTATTTGCCTCAGATTGTTGAATGACAGAATTAGTGAAATCTCTTTCTAGCTTTACCTGTGCTAGACAGGTGGCGACTGTGGCTGTCCGTGGCATCAAGGAGAGGTGTTTTCAGGGGTTGTGCTGGCAGCACACTGCTACAGGAGAGCCTGCAGCGTAACAGGACTGGGGTTTTTAGCACAGAATACCTCTCTTGCAAAAATGCACCTCCCTTGCCAGCACAATGCTGCCTGCTGTACACCAACTGCGTAAGAGCAAATAAATTAGTGGCACATCCAAATCTCACCATTCACTACAGGGAAACCTTGTGAGCAAATTTTTCACCATGGGATACATAATATGGTCTTCAAATACATTATCACTAATAGTAGACAGCTGGAAGTCAAACAGCAGCTATAAACCCCTTTGAGATATGACAGTGGCACCTTACAAATGGGTATTGTTCAACACCTGTTATCATTTCTACCACTTCATTTTCTCCTCCGTTATGAATCACACTGGTTTCCCTGATATAATGCACACCCCAAGCAGGTAAGGCAGCTGGCCAAAGAAAGCAAATCTTAGCTCTGTATGATTCCACAATGAAGGTGATTAGTCATATCCTTGCTCTTATCATTTAAAACAATTCAGAAGAAGGTACCTACCTGCCATTGAAAGTTTATTTAGGTTATGATAGATAAGATTTAAAGACAATAGTAATCTTTGAACAATTTGGTGTTATTAACTAGAATAAAGGCAGGACTGCTGCAATATATCTTCTTCAAAGATTTGCCTTGCGCATAAAAGAAGTTAAGCTGAAGGAGGTATCATGTCTCTAGAATAATAAATTATTATTATACAGTAAACCACTAAATTATCATGGAATATTGTGCAGATAAATCCTCAGATTTTTTGAAAAACCACAACACATTACTATGAAAAAAATGAGGATCAGTTATTTCTGAGGTAGCATGTCAAAACAAATATGCAAGAGCAGAAGAGGAGGGAAATATAGTGGAGAAGGAAAAAAGCTTTTAAATTGGGCTATGCATAAGAAAACAAAAATTATTCACTTCTCTCAACATAACTATGCCGAGTTTTTCAGTTAAATAAACGTAGGCTTCAAATCCAGAGTCAGTGCATTAGTATCACAACAGAGTCACTCAGCTGACTGACGCAGACACACTGAGCTCTCCAACTGAAGAACTTATGCCTTTGCCAATTAAAAATAGACACAGTCTTCCTTTTTTTTTTTTTTTTTTTAACATTTTGCTCTTCTTAGAAATATTGAAAGTTTTAAAATGGCATAGTATAAGTGTTAAATTATCTTTTTGGAAAATAACCAACCTGCAACCTGAAAACAAAAGTTACCTTCTGTGACAGCCTGGTTCATTTAAAGCTTAAAATCTATTTTACCCCTTTGTGTAACTTCCCATGAGTAAAGTAGAACTGTGGTCATGGTAAAAGCCACTGCTGAAGTACTATGATGTTTGACAACTGAACACTGGTTTTAGTGTGAAAGATTTAGAAATAATCCTCATTGCGCAAGTATTCCTGGAACTCTCGAAGCCTGAAAGTTAGTGAGTTAGTTAGTTGTGAAAGGCTAATGAATATTGAATGTACTAACAAAAACGGTATTTTGTAACTCACTTCAAGAAGTTGTGACCACAGTGGTTGCTACAATGACCTCAGTATTATGATGTCTTTAAAATGAAGGGGATTTAAATGAAAATTGCAACCCAATTGTGTATCTCACCACTGATTAACCAGCACGTTGTCTCTTAAACCACTATTAATAAGTAAAGAGTAGCACTTTGTCATCCTAGCAGATGAGAGCACTTTTCCATTAAAGAGTTGCTTGCCCATAAATCAGAGCTTATCAAAAGCAGCATTTGATGTGCGTAAGCGGAGGAGTAAGAGAGGAACTGGCGGAGCGAGCGCACACAAGCGTGCTATACGTCGGACCAAATGTGCGCATCACACAGACATTCAGCACAGCTAATGACATCTTTTCTTGCCAGGCACTAAGATCCCATTAACTGGTGAATCATTCTACCATCTGCAAAAGGCAGGTCCTTCCTCCCCCATCCCCTCGCTCAGGACGAGTAAAGGGGAAGCTTGAAAACAACTTTCAGCTCTCTTTATTTGTCCTTGTGAGCAGCTTCATAGTCTCCCTCGGTGAGAGAGGTGATAGCTCCACTTCTCTCTCAGTGGATTTTATTATAGTGCAATGTAACACGCAGAGACCAACAAGTTTCCAAGCTGCACATACAGCAGCATCCAAAATGTCGACCAAAACTGACACCTTTGATGGCAGCTGCACAAATAGATTGTTTTGTGTTTACTGCCATTAAGCAAAGCAACATTCATCATAGAGCCAGGATTGAAGGAATACAAAATATTACAAGTTGGGAGACTAAAAGATAAAACTGAATCCAGCTACCTGCTAAGGCCCTGGTCATCTTGCAGTTCCCAGAGACCCCAGGAATCTCCAGGCAGGTCAGGCACAAAGGCTTTACTTGGTGCTTTGGTGCTCAGATGAAATACAAAAACCCAGACAAAGAACGAACCCACATCACCTGCCTATCTTGAGCTGCCAGTTGATAACCACATGCCAGGAAGGAACTGCTTCTCTTCCTTGCTCCAAAGATTAGTCAATTAGTCACTCATCAGGATGGCCAGACCTAGGACTGTTACAGTAGACAGTTCCTGGTTCAAAAGTTACTGTGCATGTGGTTCCCCCAAAATTTCCTTTGTAGCAGTCCAGATCCCACATAATTCCCATTAGAGCTGGCATGGCTGTTTGGACACCCACACTGGCAGCCAGATTGGATGTACTGGATGTTTTTTGCTTCCAGATGTAAAAAAAAAAAAAAGGCTTTTTTTGCTGTGCTAGTATCATGGGGAACCTAGCATGAAAGCTGGTCAACATGACTTCAGCAACATTGCTGTAAAAAGCAAAACCACAGACAAATGATCTGCTGTGTCTAGGAAGTTGTTTGATTATTTTATTTTTCTAAAGGTAATTTTCAAAATATTGAAAGCTGCAATTCAAACTGCATTACGCAGTATCTCCTCCCTCACAATTTTTTTTTTTTAAAACATTCATCTGGCTTCCAGATCTAAATAAGAGTGCCAATAATGGTCTTGAAATCAGATTAGGGAAAAAAAACCCCACAAACAAACCAATTCAGTCAGTCTAACTGATTCCACAGGCATTCAGAGAGATTCTTTCAGACTTAAAAATAACAGCCCACAACACTAAAACCTGCTCCCTCCCCACACCTGGTCAAGAACAAGGGTGGAGCACGGAGCTAGTCCAAACAACCTCCCACCCTAACCTGTTATTCACATTCAGGCTCCAATATCCATCATTATAAAGATGATATAGGGGTTGGACTAGATGACTTTGAACGGTCCCTTTCAACCTGAACTGTTCAATTCCAAGAGAAGAGCAACCTAGTGCTTAATATCAATTTTTTTCTAGCCATTTCCATTAAGTCCCATATTTAAATAAACAAGAATTGAAACAGAAGAAGGGGGAGGTTGGGGTTGTAGTTGCCCCACTTTCAAGGGCTTCATGCTGAACTGAACACAACACTTAAAATTTTTGTGAGCTGCCTCGTGAACCTGGATCATTTCTATCTCAAGAATGACTTTTGCAGACCCTGTGTTTTTGGGACTTACTTTGTTTTTCTGTATACAGACAACAACTAGCTTAGCAAATGGTAGATATTGTTCAGCTAATGTGCAAACACCCATGCTTCGTTATGGCATGAAGCATCTAATTTTTTTTCACTTTATATTGATGTAAAGAATGCATCCCTGGGTTTTTGTTTTGGCTTTAAAGAGACCATCATTAAGTGCTGTGCTGAGAAACCTGATCAGGACACTATTCCAACTTGTAACTTCTTCTAAAACAAGCATTCCTTTGACAGCTTTAAGTAGATGACAAATGAGCTTCTTTAAAAGAACATTTTAAAATCAAAGAGGTAAACCAGTTCTATCCTGCAAGAAGAAAAAAAAAGTATCAATTTTTTAGACTAGTTTGACACACATTCAATCAACAAAAGAATGCAGATTGTCACAACTGTCTTAAGCAGTGATCAGGAATGAGTTATTCAGAGCTGCTATCCCTTCCTTGATAAGAATTATGCAAGTTATTTTACTACCACTGAGTATGATGGCACTGCACTGAGAGTCTCCTGATGGTTCCCCAACATCCCCAGCAGCTGGAAGTGGCAATTTTGCAGATTCTGAAGGAAAGTTCCTGAGCATGGGCAGTGGGCTATGCTCAGAGAAAAATTACATACTAAAACTTTACTGAACTCTCCAGGAACCTAGGGGTTCCTGGTTTTTTCTTTTTTTTTCCTTCTTCTTTCTGTTTCCTTATTCTAAGATTCCACAAGTAATCCGTGAGTAACTTAGTGGTTTAAGTTCCCTTTCTTGGCCATGACTTCTATATTTCATGAAAAGTGCTGCCAGCAGCAGCTGCTCAGGCAGTTGAAGTTTAGATGCTGCTGTTTGTGCTCTCCGATGGGATGAGCACCTCAGCACTGCGCTTCATGGCAGTCACCACTGAGGAAGCCCCTGTGCCTCTGGTATGCCATGGACACCACCACTTCACAGGATTTCTCTTTCCTTCCCCTGCCATGTCCTCTGTTACCTTCAGCTTGGATGCTGGCCCTTTTAGTTTCCAAACAGTCTTCACTGTGGCCATAGTGGCAGATGGAGGAATCTGGGGAGGGGGAACAGACGTCTCGCTGTTCTCTCTGCATGTTGGTGCCTCTCTCAAATCACTACTTTATTACCTGCACAGCAGCTCAGGTAATGCCTCGGTATTAGACTCACAGGATACCAGAATTACAGAGGCGGAAAAGGATATGAGTAGCAGGAGGAAGTGTTAATATGACATGTTTAAAGCAGGTCTTTCTGTCATCTTGCATCAGGCAGCTGTCAGTAACCCGGCAAGATTTATAATTTAAAAAGAAAAAAATGAAACCATGCTTTTTTGGTAAAAAATCTGTTAGAGTCACCACACAGAGCAAACAACTTTCTGTGCAAGTGTATGTGGTGGCTCTCCCTCTGGGAAAAGTTTTATTTTTCCCTTTGCGACTTATCCACCACTCAAACCTCCACATCCACCCCAGCCTTCAGCTGCTGCCAGTTCACAAAGTGTTCTGTGACATGATTTTCACAAAGTGTTCTGTGACATGACTGACACCTATGCATCTCATGAGGCTTTATAATGCCACCTCAACTTTCCGCTCTGACCAACTCTCTCCCCCCTATACTTCGTGCAGAATTTTAAAGAAACAAAGTCACCTAACCTCACATTTGCAATGCGTGGCTCCAGCCCGAGCTGAATCAGAGTCGTTTGGAATTGAGTCATTTTGTCTAGTTTGCTCTAATGTGATAAGCTAGATGGGATAGAAATTCTATATATTATTACACAGAATTATTTCAAACATGGAGCTAAGATAAAAGCAGAGTCCAGGGAGGGCTAATCTGTGCCTGTCAGCCCACACTTTAATCACATGCCGATTACTTTGTTAGTCATCTCTTCATCAGTGCTCTCAACCCACTCCTGCTCCTCCTGCAGTAAACTTTAATTAACCAAAGAAACACTGGAGTTACTCACTGAGAACACAGAAACAGAAAAATGGAGGAGCTGAATGCTGAATGCTTCTCATCACAAGTGAGAGTGAATCAATTTGGAGGTAGTGGAAAAGTCAAGCCTTTCAACCCAAGCAGCAGGAATTCCTGTCTGTAAGCAAACATTTTGAAACAATCCAAAAGGAAGACTTCTGTAGCATTGCACTTTCATGTTTCTTTCCCTGGCATATGTTTTGGGTTAGCAGCTGGTCTTTTACAATAAATTAAACTGAGAAAAAAGCAAATAGAACAACACATGAGTCACCTGCGTGGAGAGTCCACTAAAATCACTGCTCTTCATCTGCGGTGCATTATCCTCACTCTGATGGGACAACTGTTAGCTAAAAGTCAAAAACAAGCAAGTCACACAACAGCAATGTTTGTAGTTTGGGCTGAGCCATCAGTTCTTGGTAATTTTAGTGAGCTAGCACCACCCTTACGGGGTAGGTAATCGTGCCAATTACCACAACAGTAACAGCATCTCTCATGCCACCAGCAAGTAACATCTGAGGTGTTATGGTTTTGTTGTGCTCTTAGGGATAATAATTAACCACTGATGGAAAGGAAGCCACTGCAGCAAAGGATGATCCCACTGTAAAACAAGCTGAACGAGTTGTCATGACTTGCTGAAGAGAATCCATGACAGAACTAAGGTGTTCTCCTCCTGGATCACCATCCTTGCACCAGCACTGCACTCTTCCCCACCACATCAGAGTAGGCAGCATGAGATCTGGAAGGTGACTCGTTATTCACTTGGGAACATTTCCATATCAGTTCCAGAGTGTCAAGAACCTATTACAGGACCTTAACTACCAGGTAGCATATTGGAGAAACAAAACAGACTTCTGGATTTTCCAACGGCAGCCAGTACTGTGAGTCACACGGAAGAGCTGTGCTTCGGACAAAAGCTGCCTATTAGCCTTGCATGCTCATGAGGGATTCTGAGCAGCATCCTGCACCCAGCATGCACCTGGCACATTTGCATAATTTGCAGTATTAGAGTAGAAAGAGGATTAGGAAAACAATGACTGAGGCAATATTCAGCTCCAAATGGATGTGCTGCTACTACCCTACCATAGCAGGCTGCTGACAGAATGAGCTTTAGATAGATTTGTCACATCTTAGGCCTTGGTGTCCCTTCATTCTTCTCTTAACCTCTCTATTACTCCATCAATGACTCTCCCAGCTTCTCTTTCCTCCCACTTTTCACCATGATCTACTCAGCCACTGCACCACTCTCTTCCTCTCTCCCACTCATGATGATGAGTCTCTGCTTCAGCCACAACAAACCATGATCAACTACACCAGGATCCTCCTTTTGACAGCAAGTACTGGCACATATCTGAAAAGACAGTAAGAATCTGCCTCTTTTTCCTCCACTTGTGGAGCCATCCCACTTCTTCTGGCCCTTACCTTGCTGTCAGTCAGCCATTGCTCTCACGCCTGATCATGTGAGGATACAAAAGATCCTAATAACTAAGTTTAAGAGGAAAAGGAGCAAAGCTTTACGAGAGCTCACCATCTGGGCAGTACTCGATATAGAGCTGTCTCTCAGTGCCAAATTCACATGCCAAGTCAGATCTATCATTATAGAGATGCCTGTGCGCATGGACCATATTCACAGCTGAAGCAGGACAAATCTCAAAGAATTAATCTCTGTTTTCACACATTTTCATCTCAGGCAATGCTGCAGAAGCAGTGTCCCTGATCTAGCACTTCAAGATGCTACTGCTGCATCCCAAACAGGAAAACAAGCACCAAGATTAATGAGGTACTGCTCCTCCCAAGCATGCTGCGAGAGGCAGAAAGAATCTTACCCCGTTACCCTTAAACAATCTCAACTTTGCTGCAGCAAACTGCCATCTCCCTAATCAAACCCCCAGAGTGGCAAGTGCACTTGGCCACCTCTGTATTTCACAGTCTAGGAAGAGAGAATGCCTGTTGTGTTGGCACAGGCACAGGAAGGAGGCGCAGGCAGCCACGCACAAACTTGCTGACCTGGCACAGCGCTCAGCTGTAACACACAACTGCTTTCCCAGGCAACTCATTGTTAGCGTTTCATTGCGAACACCGTAGAAAAGGCCAAGGGATTTGGATGGAGGTTATGGGAAGCAAAGCATGGTCTGGGATGCTGTTCCGCAGTCTAGAGAGCAGTTGGGTAAAGATGGCAGAGGTTGCCTGGGTAAATGGGGAAGGCTGAAAGAAACTAGCACCATGCAACAGCTTGTCTACAAGCACAAGTAAGACTGGATCGCCACAGAAATCAATTCATACCTACTCTCACAGCCACTATAAAAGGTATATAAATCACATCAGTAATAAATCATGTAAGCATTGCATGATTGGATTTAGGGGTGGAGAGAGCAAAGGGAAAATTCGTTTTGCCCATCACGGTCCTCTTCCTTTCATCTCTGAGGGACCCTTAAGTACATTCTGATACCCAATTCCTACCAGGAGCTGTAACTTTCCATGTCACTCAGCTGAAACCCTGTTAGGTTATTAAAAAGCAAAAATATATGCTTCTCAACAGAAGTCTCTGGATTACCTAATTGATTTTAGAAATTAACAATAATAATGCTAAAACATCCAGCAGCCTAATTATCAGCCACTTCTCATTTATATTCCCATTAAATTCACAGCTGCTTTGCAAAGAGACAGGCTGCTGGATGAAGACTGCCTTGTATGCTCTCACCCAAGCCGCTTCCATTTATTCCATTGAGAATGACGACACAAATAACTCAAATGCCTGCTTGCTATTTGGGGAAAAAAATTGGTGTATGACACACTATTCAAAAGGCAAACAGCAAAAATGACATGACATTCTAAAGGAAAAAAACAGGGCATTTTATTCCTCTCATTGTAATAAAACTGTTAATTTTCAGGTATCCACTGACCTTTTCACCATCTAAAGGAATTTTACTGTGAGCTAAATCTGCCAGCTTACCTGTCCTGTAATGAACCGTAGCTAAGAAGTGGGGAGCTGTGAATACTGCAACTGCTGTTGAGGGGTCGGGGGGAGAAGAACTGACAAGCAAGGTGTCTGCGTGCCTGGCACGCTGCAGATAGGACCCCGAGGTGTCAAAGTGCCATCTTCCAAAACTCACCCAGCTGGGTTCCCTGGCAGGAACACCACGAAAAGAAGAAAGAACCTGCAATTGCATTTTGTTGGCTTTGAAACGTGCTAAATTGATTGAATACGTGTCAGCTTTATGCAGTGAGACATTTCAGCATCTCTAAAATGTGTTTGCAGGTGTATTTCTAATTTGCAAGGACATTCTCATGCCAAGTACCATGTGGGTACTTACCTGATGACACAAATCTACAGCAAGAACAAGTCTGCATCATCTCAGCTAAGAAATGAAGCAGTTTTGCCAGACAGAGCTAGGCTGATTTCAGGCAGGATGTTAAAAGGGAACACAGAGAGGTCTATTATACCTATGGATTACATAGAACCTGAGTATAACTCAATCTACCAGTGCTTTGGGTCTGGAGCTATTTGTTGCCCGTAAGGTGGTCTGTCAAAACCGATGCGGTTTTTACACAAAAATTCCTGCCCACTGAGATGCAGGTTGGGATTCTCCCACCTGTTTCACTTTTAAGAAAAGGCTCCCACTGTAAAAATTTTCCTACTGCATATTCCAGATGGAATAATGCAGATGACTTAAGGACAAATAGTCTAAGTAATGAACAGACACCCTGAGGTGTTTTGTTTTCCAGGATCAACTAATCACACCCTGCCCAATAGCTTGATTCAGTGTATCCAACAAAAGTGAGAAGCACAACTGAGAAGCACGACTGAGACATTATCAAGTAATTACATTTTCACAGCAACCAATTTTATCACCATATAAAACGAAGTTGTTTCTATCCACTCACACTACCCATAACCAAAAAAACAGGAAGAAATACAGAACATGTGAAATACTGTTTTTATAGCAGACCTCAAAGGTCAAACACAACCTTTGTATTCAGCTGATGTTTGTCTATTCCTGATTTCAAACACCAAGAAAACGGGTTATTTGGGACATATCTGATTTAAAGGTTCTCTTAAACAGACTCTTCAAAGCCAGCTACAGGATAGCGAACAAAGCATGTAACTAAAACATTGAAAATGCTCAATTTCTGAAGACATTGATTGCATTCAAGGAAGAAAAGTTTGTCATGAAAAAACGAGTATGGAAAAATTATGCTGGACTCAAGCAGAATACAAAGCAATACAGAAAACCTGTTTGGCAGTATCAGTTGACATGAGAGGTGACAATGCCACACTTCAGTGTTTTAAGAGTTGTAAGAAAGCATCCCTATTAAGATCAGGGCTGCTGCACTGACAGCAACACTCCCAGTACATTTATCTGGAGCAGAGGTTCCTACATTTTGTGCACAAAGATCTTGGCGCAGGCGCAGTTTATAAACAACAAAACAACCCCAAAGTACAAGATGCAGGCTTAAATAATAATTTGCAGTAAATGCCACAACCCGAGCTAAAACGAGAAAGAAAATTTGCACTTGTGATTTGAGGGGTTGACTTAGCCAAAAAGTCAACAAAACCACAATGAAATATGGAAAAGTATAATAAGCCTAACAGCTTTGCAGGGATTTGTGATAGGATCTGTGTGCCTTGGTTCCTGTTTTAGAATAAATCAGATGTCAAGTTTGGATTCAGCCTAGAATTTTGCAGGGTTTTTTATTATGGGGTAACCAAACTATGAATAATACACTTATTTTAAGTTCTGTTTCCAAGTCCATAAAAAACCCCTGTGAGTTTCATGCTGCAAGGAGGGTTGTGCTGATTTCATTGGGCTAAACTGCCCTGTTTGACTCCAGAGTGCTGAAATCTGCCCTAATCCTGTCACTGTTCGTGTCCTTTCTGTGTTTCATTCATTGTTGTTTGAGGTAACTTTTACCTGGTATTTGCTATTTAAAGGATCTTGTTAGAATTCTGAGAGAATTTTGACAGTTTTTTCAGCCAGTATGTGCCATCTTTTTTTAGGGCTGATATAATACTTTAAATTTCTACAGTATGAAATTGCCTAGAATGTACTATTTTTTGCCTTATTTTAAAGGTATTGAGCCTTTGTTGCTCCCATTCCATTAGTGGTTTTTCATCTGAAAATTAAAGACCACGCTGGAAGGACTGAACTCGATTAACTTGCAGATGTTGGTATTCATGTATTCTTATATTTTTTTTAGTGGATATTTTTGCTAGTAATTC
>VZTA01005517.1:130735-247143 GCA_013398855.1 Mohoua ochrocephala | reverse complement strand
CAAAGGAATATATTTCACTTCTGTGTGTTTAAAAATAAAAGAAGAACCTAACATTCTGTCTTATGAAGAAAGACTTAATTTTCTATTTTTTTTAGACACTTTGAGGAAACTTTGCTTTTCAATATGCTGATTTATATAAATTGAAACTCTTTTCAGTATGGCTTTTACTCAGAAAATCTTAAAAATAATTTCATACTGAAATATTGCTTTGATGTTGTGGGATTCAAAAAGATTTTTAATTTTTGTCAGCTTTTCAGTTTATTTCCTTCCCATTTGTCTTATTTAACATTATAGCTGCACAAAATAAGATCAATGTGTTCTGAACGAGTAATGGAATTTTCCTTCACTACTCTTTCCACTATTTTGGGTTTAGCTCCAGGTTGGAACCAAGTCAATTTCTTCTATCTTGCAGTCCTGTTTAAAACGAAACTTTGACTTCAATGGAGGGCTATTTTTCATCAGGCAAACAAACAAAAAAAAGACCTTTATTGGGTCCGTGTAAAACCATAGTTTCTTCAGCAGCACAATTTTTCCAGTATGTGAAACCAGTCACCTGATAAAAAGTTATGGTAGATGATAAGCTTTGAATTAGGACCTCAGTTTTCACCAGCTAGAGAACAAATGATCGTCCACAGATGAAAGCGTGCAAAAGGAAAACATTCCTTACCAAACTTTTCAAGTAAAAAACAAATGATGAAATGTTGGGAAATTATAATTTCATGAGTTACGTGATCTCCTACTTATTACAAATGGGTAAATAGAAAGACTCTGATTATTTACACTGCTGACCTGCCCCAGATTTATGTCATTTATTATAGTCAGTAATGTTTATAGCAAAATTTTTCTTAACAATAACATTTATAATATTTTAATGTGTGTGTATGGAGGGAAATAGTACATGAAAGAATTTCAGGGCAAATAAACCTAGACCGTTTTGCATTTGGAACTCCTCTGTATTATTTTAGGACCCCAGTTCTCAAAACAGTTATGGTTAACTTTATTCACACAATTCCAATGGGACAACTCATATGTCGAAAGCTAAATTTTCTCTTAAGTGTTTTCTTCCTGATGTGCATGGGGTGGGGTAGGTATGTCTAAACATATTCCTGAACACACTGAACTGTCTCTTCATTCTCTGGAACGTATCATTTTAATTAAATAAATATTTAGGGGTTTGCGTGTGGATGAATGTACAGATATTTGCGCAAGTATTAATTAATTTATTCCATGGGTATCAAGTAATTATCTCTTTTGCTGCAAGGGCAATTTGCTGCCATACTAAGCAGAAGGCATTCTTTTCCCAAACAAAACAAGCACAGCACCACTTTCAGCTATGTGCTGAAATGTTAGATCAGTATTATAAAGTGTTAAGCGTGGCATCATTATTCTAAAACCAGCCACAGAGATATAAAATGCACTGTGAGACTGCAAACTGAGCACAGTTTGATTGCAGGACGCCCGGGTAGAGGGGTTTTGTATTAGAATATACATCGCATTTATAATGCCTTCTTCTCTAAAATGTAATTAGGTTTTTTTATGAACTGGTAAAATATAGTAAATAAAGGGCTCAGGGGATTTCCATATAGCCACATTTATTCCCACACGTCTTTCCAAATCGTAAATGGTTGTCTTCCTTAGAAATGGATTAGGACAAATTGCATTAGGACACGATCATGAATCTGATTAAGGTGGAACCATGATCAGGTTTTTCTTTTGGGCAACCATGTTTTCTTATAACAACCAGAAGACAAAAAAGCCTTTGGCAAGATGTTTCAAAAGGCCCTTCTCATATGCACATAAAAGCAGTTTTCATGCTAATTCAAAAATTGGTCCACACCTATAATTTCTTTATATAGCCAAGACAAAGCTTTGGGCAAAATTTTTCAGTAGTATATATTTCAGATAGAGACTTGTGGTTTCAGTGAAAGCTCCTAAAAAGGAATTTCCATGCATAATTTCCTTAAGGAGAACACTCTGAAGGCAAGCTGCAAGAGAGGCAGAAGATCAGGCATTGATTCCAAATTGGTTCAGGGAGAGGAATGCTGAGAACAAAACCATCCCCAGTGGAAAACTGATGTAATATACATAATAAACACCTTTTCAAATGAACACACTCTCATAAAGGCCCAGCCCCTTCTCTTCCTGTGCTGGCAAGTGACCCAAACCGAGAACAGTATGTGACATTATTTGACAAAGAGGCAAACTAGCATGGATGTGTCTGTTGATGCACAAAAATGCAAACGTTTGGAAAATTCCTATCTCAGAAAAAAAAAAAAAGGCTGTTTCTTTCTTCTCCACTCCCCCTTATTTATCNNTTTTTTTTTTCAGCAGTAGTTTCAACTCCATATAGCTAAAGGGAGTTTAAGTGCAGTGCTGTTATCTGTGTGTCATAGTCAAACCTGTCAGTGACAGGAAGAGCCCGGGAAGGTCATCTTCGTTCACCTCCTTGGGGATCCATGGCATATGAGTGTTTTGGAATCTCAAACTAACATGTAGGATTCAGCTGAGAAGAAGAACTCCATTATAAGTCTATAGAAGTCTGTATAAAAAAAAGAAGTTCCCTGTCTGCAAGGACTAGTGTTTGGTATATGAAAATAAAGAGAATAGGTGGGTCTAATGAATAAATTCTGGAAGCTAAAGGAGCTCCATAATCTTTGTGCTTAGTATTGTAAGTATCAGTGCTATGTTACACTGCTCAAGTAACTCTATCCATCTGCTTCATGGCTAGTCTTACTGGTTTTTACTTGTTTGGGGTTTTTTTTCCAGTTTAGACCAAGATTCAGTGTTGTTTATTTTAAATTGTTCATGTTTGATTTGATATTATCATTGTTTTGGCAAATGTAAGAATCTGAATTCTACATGTGTTTCACGCAGGCAGAGACCAGAAAAAAAGAACAGATCTATGCTGTGGTCCAAATTTCAGAGTGTACCCATCTGAACTAGATTTTTCCTGAGGCTGGAAAACATCTAGCTATCTCTTGTATGTTGTTCTTGGCAACTTGCTCTGATTTCATCCAGAAGCTGAGGGCCTGACGTGAATGTGGGTGGAAGCTGGAGCTAGTGACCCAGAGAGTGAATCCTCACTATTTTTCCAGGCTGACAACGATTAGGTACTCCACCAGACTTTACATGTTTATACAAACTGAGAGTCAGAAAGCATTTTGAATCAGTAACATTAGTTCATAGTCTGGTGTAATAATGACCAGACAAAGACAAAAAACCTTTTTTGTCTTTTACTTCCCCTGGCATTTCCAAATGGATTTGCTCACAGCTGGGAGTTTCAACACAGCTAGAGGAAGATCTTGTTCAGAGGGAACAAAACCAGCAGTGATGGGGCACACTTCTGGATTTCTTGGCCAAGCTGGGACGGAGTTTTGAAATAAAAATTTGCATGTTCTCCCTTGGGCTCTTCAAAGCAGAGGTTCAGCTACATTTCACAATAATAATTTTCAGCTGAAACAGGAAAGGTGCAAAAACCCTACCCTGATGTTCCCCAAACTCTCCGTTTGACAACACCCTGTACAAGAGAACATGCTCATGTTCATAGAGTCCTGACTCATACAATTCCGGCCTTTGCAAAATTGTTAGAAAACACAAGTTCAAAAATAATTATGGTGAATTGAGAAATAACTGTGTTAATCAGAAATAAAACAAGATAAAATGGGAGAAAGAAAAGGTCAGTCAAAACTGTCACACATAGTTTTCTTATCTGTTGGACTTTGTCTCAGGTTTGTTCCTCTAGTTTATATAAATATACGAAAAGAGAGTGAGCGAGACACAGATACACACACATTTATGTGTAAATAAAGAAGAAAATGTTGAGATCAAAAATCCAAAATCAGAAATTAAATTATTACAGGATGTAAGAGAAAGAATCCCTTCGGTAAATTATTTAGATGGGTAATCTGTCTATAATAAGAGGTTATTATTTTCAGAAAATGCAGTCCTCTTTTTCTCAGTAATAGTTAGCCTCCTCAGTGCAAATTTTACTTTGTAGAAACTTAAACATTTCTGTGAAATGTAGAGCTGGTTACGAAGTCAGATAAATTTCCATGAAAACAATTTCTTTGCATGTATTTAAAAGTATATCCAGACATTTTCAGGATCTTCTCAGCTCTAAAGCTGACTGAGCTATGTACTAAAATGGGGAAAAAATTTAAATGGTCTTTGTTCCATTTATTTTTCTTGACCATTTTAGCTTTTGTTTTAAATTGATTACAGGCTGTTCTGATAGAACTGATCATTTTTTTTCCTCAAATGGAATTTTATGTCTAAAATGTTAAATGAAAAAATTTCAATTACATGTCATGTAAACAATGTTCATATTTGATTTTCCCACAGATTCTCTGCTTGGAAAGTTCCATTGAAAATTAAATAGTTCATACAAACTATCAGAACAGTTATCTCAATCATGCAGTTTTCTTATTTTCTCTGATTGGGTAAGATTTTACAAACTTCATTCACTTCTGCCTGAAGAAAGGTTTATTTGTTTCACAAAATTATTTTCATTTCATGAATGAATTAATCTCAGCTGCAGACATAAAAATTCATTCTCTTGACACTGTGTTCACACTAATACTTGTGAGAAGTAACAAAGATGAAGCAAAATTCAACGTTTCTTAGAAGTGTCATGTTTATTTTTGCTGTTAATTTCACTGGTACCTTGCAGCTTGACCATCACGGCAAATCTGTTCTTTAATTTCTCTACAAAAAGAGGTAAATTAGTCACCAGAAGGCCCTGCAATTCACAGTATGTATGGAAAGTGATTGGAAAACCTGGGCTCCTGGTTGTAATTATTCATATGATTTACCTGCAGTCATGTCACTTTTATGGCACTAAAAGATATGTTATATCTATTTATTCAGCTAATTGTTCCAATCAATTTCTGTGACAAATGTACTTAAATCCAGTAAGGTTGGGTGCTACATTCTTAGCTAGCTTAAAGCCTTATGGAGTTATGTCAGATGGAAAATCTGGCCAAGGAAAAGGTGGAAATGGAACAGACCAGAATAATCCCTGGGACCTTTTTTCTCTCTATATTATTTCAGTTATATTTCTAATAATTTCTAATGAAGACCTGTGCTGGAAAGACTGTCAGAGTAACAGAATAATGGTGGCTGGAATGAATTTGAGGAAGTCATCCAGTCCAACTCCTATGTAGAGCTCCAATCTTTGGCCCATGCAAATGCTCTTCAGCAAGACTCTCTCCAGTTTGGCCCTGTCTTTCTTGTACTGAAGGGCCAAAAATAGAGACAGTAAGAGACCGGCTTAATCAAAGTTGTTACTTGCCATCTCTGATGGCTACTGTAACATGAAGTTATTTTGGCTAGGTTTGTTCCACACTGCTGACTTTAGACCATCAGAACATTTCGCAGTTAGAAAAATTTCCAAAGCTCTCTCCGATTTCTAGCTAAACATCAATCATCTGTAACATTGGAGAGCTCTTTCTCTGTAGAAAAGTATTTATATAAACAAATATAGTTGCCATATGCCCTCTAGATATGTCATACTTGCACAATCCTGCCTCTTGGAGTCAAAGAGATCACAGGTGTCACTGAGGGAAAACAAAACTCTGTTAAAGGAGGCTGTGAAAAACATCTTGGAGCAAGGCAATTAGGGTAGCAGCCTCTCTTCTGCTCAGAACGAGTGATGGGTATGGCCTGTCTGACCTGATACACAAGCCAGTGCATAAGTTCATGAATGCATCGCCCACCATTCCCTCCTGCCACCACATCAGCCTCACTGCTGGGGAATTCTTACACTCTCAGGGTCTAAAGATCTCAATTAGTTCTGTGGCGACGTCTAGCACAACAGCGGATCTAGCACATCCACTGAAATTAGGAATAGACCAAGTGAAAATATCTTGGAAAGAAAATGAAGGTCGTGACAGGAGAGCCTCAGATAGTTGATCTACAGACTTTGAAAGTGACTGGGAAGAAGTCATTCTGCTAAATGACTGAGTGAAGACACATCACAAGTATGTATTAAAGTGTGTGTATACACGTGTATGCTTATATGTGCATGCACAAATAAAGTTAATTTTTTTCTTCTGTATTTCAGCAGCTTGTTTCAAAAACCACAGAAATTTAGATTGTCAAGTACACTTTATTTAATCATCTTGCAATTACAAAGTCATATATATATATATTAAAATGTAAAAGTCATTAATGTGGGTCAGGCTGATAATATGAATAAGAATTTAACTGAAGGGGTTCACATGATGTCTTACAGCTATATATGGTTAGAAACTGGAGTTTTCTGACAAAACTGCTAGGAATAATTATGGGATTAAAAAGCTGGAATAAGGTTATTTAAAAAAATGGTGTAAAGTAATGTGAGCCAGAACTCTCAAAGTCCCTTAATAGGTGTTCTTAACTCAGTTAAGTTAATACTTTATTTAACATAATGCGCTGTGCACTCTTTAAATTGTTAGCCTGGAATAGATGATTTATGTTGCTCTTGCGTCCAAACAAAAATTAATGCCTGATCCTATTTGACTGGAATTGTTAAGCACTTTTGTTCTCAGGCTTGTATCAGAATGATAACAAAAACATAAAATCAGCAAGCTTTTTAATGAATGTGGGGTCAATTTGAAGTGCCCTGATTTACAGATATTAGAGTAAGGCTCTCTTTCAAGTATTTACTGAGGTGTTAAAAAGTTTGTGTTCACATTGATCTCAAACAGTTAGTGTACTGCTGTTTCTTTGTTTCCAAAATATTAGAAGGTTGCAGTTAAGAAAGCTATAGGAATCAAGTACCTTTTTTTTTTTTTTTTTTACAAACAGTGACATTTTTCATCATATTTTGAGGGAATCTCAAGTGAATGCCACAGGTAGTTCTTTTGATCCTATTCAGATCTCGGTTTTGTAGGTTCCTGTTGTTTTCCAGGTGTTGGGTTTTTTTTTTCGCCCTCCAATATTTTGGTTTAATTTTATGTATTCTGTGCCTTAATCATGGTTTACTCATCCACTTCAATTACTTTTATTGTCTAATCTTGGTACAACTGGGTTTTTCCAGTGTAAAAGGCGGTCAGTGCAAACACAGTGACGGATGCAGTATATTACTTGCCAGTATTTCACTACAGGTGTGCAATATTATAGTCAGCTGTACAGAGGACTTTCACTACAGATCTTTTTGGTTTGACTACTGAAACAAATGTGTGCACTTTCCTTTCTTTGCTGATTACTGTCCACGTGGAGTTCTGCTGGTGAGAGAGGCAGACAGTCCCCTGTCCTGCTGCTGGTGGTTAGAGCAGTTCAAAGGAGCTAAAGAATAGGTTCATCAGAAGGTTGGTACCATTTGCAACTTTTATGAGAAAACCTTATGTCCAGAAATGTTCAGAAAAGCTGAGCTGGTTTTATGATCTGGCATGTAAAGCGAGGAATATTTTCACCTTGACATAGTTTTAACTTAATAGAACCTCTAACAAGAACTACGTAGAGCATTTAAATGATAACATGCTTAGAGATATTCCTGGGAAAAAAAAGGAAAGAAGTAGAAGGGAAGAACTGTTAGCTAGTGAATGCTTAATGTGCACACAAATGAAAGGAAGAAAGTGGAAATAAAAGTTCAAGCCATGGCAATGAAAAATGACATTTCCTATGGGCACAGTAAAATGGAGTTCCGTGAGAACCCTCACTGACATCACTGGAACTGTCCTGAGAAAAGAACAAGAGAATTTGTAAAGCTAGTGGGATGAACACCAGCAGAGAGCTTGATGTTTTTCCAAGCCCTGTTAGAGCACTTCAGCTTCCCGTGCTCTGCCAGACTTGCCTGAATATTCACCAAAATGTGATTTCTGATGATTGTGATGGTTGATAGCCCACTTCAGCTTGACCATGAGCAGGAGAGTGCTTGGTGACAATAAAGGACATACACACTATACTTAAATATCCTACAATGGCTAATTAAGCAGGTTAGCAGAACTTTGGTCTGTGTGTATTTATAGTCTGATTTAGTCCTTCCTTTCTGATTGATTCTTTCAGTCCTAAAAATATTTATTTAACACTGCAGGAGAGCGAGATCGCAGTTGCCAGTTTAACCTTAATATCTGGGTTTGAGAGGATGTTTCTTATAAATCAATGCAAGTTGCTAGCAAATGTACAAAGCCCTTCATATATAAAGCATTTGCATAAAACATATCCCTTCACTTCCTCCCAGTATGAAGGTCTTCAACTTGTTCAGTGATTGTCTCCTTTCTTCTTCTGCCTCAACCATTCAAAAATAGCTAGAACCCTGATTTGAGGGCTGAGAAATAAGGGAGACATGAACACCCACTTTTCAGTTTTGGGTCCTTCAGTCATTAAATGTTTCATGTCATGTGATGGGAAGAAATTACTCGGAAAAAGATCTGATATTTTAGAACTACTATGCCCCTCACAGACTTAATCTGGAGGACTTAGCTGTCTCAAACTGGGCTTCGAAAACTCTGGCAGTCCATAAACCCAAGGTTTTGTGGGAGAGGTCCTGGAACAGCTAACAAATCATGCTGTATGTATGTTACATCAAACAGCTCTGAAGCCCTGAAAGGATCAAGATCCAGAGACTCCATAAAGTCTCCTGAGACTTTTACTTTTGCTATTGGTTGTACATGCAAAATAGTCATATACTCTGGAGATGAGAAGTAGAATGAAAGCCTGAGGAAATAGCATCCATTTCTGAAAATGTTACAATAAGTGACTTTGCCAAGGTCATGTGGGAAATGGGAGTCAGACTATATAAATCTAAAGTTTTTAGTCATGGCCCTCCGAAAGCAGCCTTTCTTTTATTCTTTTTTCTCTTTCAACTGGAGCTGCCACAACCCACATTTATATTCTAGATGTTGTCTAAAAGAAAGGAGAAATGAATTTTCAGATTTTCTCTCTGTTGCATTGTCTGTTTATTACACACAGTGTTGTTGCACATAATGCCAGGATGTAAAATGATTCAGGGACTCATGTCTTCAGTCATAACGTGGGAAAACAGAGAAGCAGTTGGATAGTAATTTCTCACACTGTTCTGCCATGGCCGTTCTTTCTGCTGTGATTTAAGAAAGTGCGGGCAGTGGAAAAGGTTCCCTTTGAAAGTGTTTTAAATGTCAAATATAAGATTCATTTCTCTACTGCTTTAATCCAAATGCCAGAGCTCTGAGCTAATCTATCAATCTGACCGGGACTTCATGTGTTTTACCTATCCAAACAGCTATCTCTTGAACTGGAAGTCCTGCTAACACCAACGCATAATATCAGCATATTTTTTAAGAAAAAACAACCTTAATTTCTTTGTGAATGTGTGCTGTGGCATCCTTAGGTTTTTTTAGTAGGGCTGTTTGTGACAGGGCCTTGGATATGTAGTAGCTGCACTGTGCTTGGTTGTTATACACTGGAACAATAGTCTGGGGAGCCAAGAATATGGGAGGGAAGAAACCCCAGAATTATTCAGGCAGTGGAAGAAAATCAGTAGTGTTAAAGATATTTCATATAGAGATGCTAAGTCTAGATCTGATCTCTGCTGCCATCAGATACGGCCTCTGCCACAGGGACCCTGGAGCTGGCTCTGGTGCGTTATCACCTGCTGATGATCTGCTTGAAAAGAGCGAGTCTCTCAGAAAATCAGTCAGCTCTGCCTGTGAGAGTGGATCAGCTGTTATTGAACAGTCTCTGTTCCGTCATTGCAAAGGAATATATACCCTCCTGAAAAATATATGCCCTCCTTCAGCTCAAAGTACAACTATTCCCATCTTTTAGCCAGGAGGTACTAGTTTTCCTTTTGATACTAGATCTTTTCCTTCAGGAGAAATTTACAGTCTTCTCCCATTTTTTGTCTTATTTTTCAGTCTTATTTGTGTGAGTCTTCTAAATTTTTCCAATGATTTGACCCATTTTTTAATGTATGGACTTCAAAGTATATTCCAGTAGCACTCCTCTCATTACCAGATGCAGAGTTAGTATCACCTATTTGCTTCTCCACAATGCCATCCTGTCTGGGCCATCCAGTTAGGACAGTAAGCCAAGCAGCACACTGAGTTTCCCCTCTCCAGGGCGTTCAGCATCTTTTTTTCTGGGCTGCTGTTTTCCCATATCATGTAAGGTCTACCTTCTTTGATAGAAATTTCCTTAAAGATATTTCTGTGAATTTTTTTACTAACTGGGAATATATATATATATACACACACACACACACACACACACATATATATATATATATTATTTTTTTTTTTTCCCCAGAGAGATAGTTGCGGTTTTTTTAGATTTCAATAGAGTGGAAATTTCCACTAGAGGACAATACCATTCCGACCTGTGAGGAGATCTGAGGTGAAGAACTCTACAACATGGAGTGGCTCAACCACAGAAATTGCTGCCTGACACTTAATTCTACTAAAGCTTAAAGGCTGTCCTACAGAGAGTCTGTGTTTTCTAATGTAAAATAGAAAGATCTCAAATCCCCGGAAAAGCTGTTCAGACAAACAGGGATTACTTATCTGAATTTTTTTTTTTTTTTAAAAAAACCAAAAATCTACATGACCTTATGATTTACCTAAATCATAATGAGCAGATTATGGTTCTTCAGCCACGTTCCTTCCAGGAAGGGCTGCTCACTGGTTTTGTGTTGCAGGAAGGTAATTATGTTCTGTGGGAACCAAATTTTGAGTCATCATCATGGCGATGGTGAGGAAATATCTCAGCCGCATCTCCCTGCACCAGTCTGTCTCAGTGCCTTTACTGTGTCTTCTGTTTACTAGCACCCATCTTCAGGCATGAATATCCAGGTGTGATTGCTTCCAGAAATGCTGCCAAGTAACAGGTATTCCCTAAGGCTACATTTACTAGAGCAGGCTGTGTAAAGCAAGCACTGACATTGGTTTCAGGGGTGACCTCGACCACGCTCACTTTCTCCCATTGACTTCACAGATATGTTCTGTCTTCCAAACACCTTTTTCATCAACCCCATCAACCTCTTGCAGTTGGTGTGGGGATTATTTCTACACGGGCCCATTTGTTTCAGGTAAACCAAGCTGTTAAGGTACTGGTTAATGAAAACTAAGGTGAGTCACTCAGACTGAAATTGTGTTGACCACTTATGGGTCATGCCTTAGTTAAATTAAAATATTTTAAAACCCAAACTAGTGAAGTTAAAGTAGGTATGGTCTAAAATGGGGTCTCTTTTTGAAGAAGAGACCAAACAACACTCTAGTCAGGAGCAGATGTGCTTTGTATGAACCTGTGGAGGTAAAATGAAAGCACTTTTATTTTTCTTGAACAGGACTACTGTAAAGCTACTCTTGGACAATTAATACCATAGGTATCTGTTATTTTTCTCTAGTGAAATCAAATAAAAAATTAATTAAAGGTTCCCATCATCTTCAAGCTTTTTTTAATAAGCAAACCAAGTGCTTCTGCAAAAGCTCTATGTAGGCATGGTTAGAAAAGGAAGGGAAGGATCAGATTATTGCACAAGCTGTTTGAAGTTTTCTTTTGACCACAATTAAAGTCAAAGAGCCAATCTGAGTTTTATGTAGCAATTTTTCTCCATGGAAGATGTGTCATCCTTAAAAATTAGGATGTGAAATACTGATTCTGTAAAATAACCTGTAACACTTCAGATGACTAGGGTCTGTCAAATATCCATCCTGAGCACCTAGATTCATATTATAATGTCTCTAGTACAAAATCTGAGATTAGACATTTGTTAAAGTTCTTATTTTTTGCTGATTTAGGTTTAGCACTTGGTTTTGAAAGGGAGTGTAATACAGAGCCTGATTTTTATGTGGGTTTTGGAGTAGGAATAGGAGATCTGGGAGTTGTTTTCTTTTCATTGTCCTTGTTATTTTTTAATCAATGTTGAAAAAGAGAACAGAGAGTTTTTAGAGTTCTGCATTCGTTTTCCCTTGCTGCTAAGAATGATGTCTTATAGAAATGCTCCCCCAGGTTTGAAACAAAATCACCCATAATCCAAAGATTGTCATTGTTGAGCAAGTACAATAGTACATTTATTTTGCATTAAGATTAGTCTACTATCCTGGCTATCTAGTTTAAAGAGTTTTTTCTTTTTTTTTTTCTTTTCTTTTTTTAACCTTTTTTAAACAGGGAGTTCTGTAAAACTAAATAATAAGTGTAATTATTGTAGTCAACAGCAATTAAGACTTGAAGCATATGAAATCTGGCAAGATGCAAAAGTTTGGGTTTGGTTTTTTGGGTTTTTTTGGTTGGTTTGGGTTTTTTTATGCTCTTTTTTGTCTTAATGTGTCGTTTAAATGCAATCTGATGTTTGGAGAGCCAGCTCTTCCTCTGGGAAATCCATTCAAATAGTAAGCACACCCATGTCTAAAATGGGACTTTTGGAAAAAAAAAAAAAATGATCCTATTCATGACTTTGGAAAGGAAATGAAGCAATCAGAAATACTTGATTTTTTTTTAACAGAGAAATTCTCTCAATCAAAAGCTAAACAAAATATAATGGACAGGTTAAAGGGCCTGGGCCCTACCTTGTTGATTTTACTCACATCAATAGTTACATTGAGTAGGGCAAATATACTGTGTCTAAATGGGCTCCTTTAGGGGGAGGGGTCCTATTAGGAAGCAGCGTAATCTTTGGCAATGGCAGAAGGAGTCCAAATTTCCTTTTTAACAGACAGGCTAATCAGTAGCAATTAGGAGGCAAAGTAGCAGACTAATAAAGTATACTTGTCACCAGTTGTCATCTTAGTGATCAATTCACACCTCCACGACAATAACATCGACCCTTCAATGCTCTAAATGACCCTGAATCCCCAAAGTGACAGAAGGATTAGGGCAAAGATAATGTGCTGGAAAGGTGCTAATGAAGTGGTGGGATTACAAGATGAGTTTCATCCTTGATAGACAGAAAAACAGAGTGTTCCATCCCACTCCAGCTATGAGATTCACGTGGATAAACTCTCATTGACTTCCACTTCCAGTCAGGATCAGGACCTTAATTTAATTAATTAGGGTTTTTAATTTCTTAGTTAAATCTGAAACATGCATCTTGGTGTTTTCTGAAAGTAGCAGATATTTCTTAGGTAATTAAGTTTACTCTCTGGTGTTGTTTTTTAACTTGTCTCTGCAAGTTATATGTTGCAGATATTTGTGTTTGTATAATTTTAATTTTGTGCAATTAGTTTCACAGAGATTTAAATTTTTGTGTCTGTAGAATGTACACAACTGCTTTTCCATGCACTGATTGTTTTAAAAAATGAGAAACAGAGTAGGTAATTAGAGTGTAATGTCATGTGCTCAGTAAAAAAATGGTGTCACGTTCTTGCTCAGCATTACAAGTGGATGGATGGATGGATGGATGGATGGATGGATGGATAGATAGATAGATAGATACTGTATGGCAGTACCATTTTGAGGTGGTAATACAGAAATGGTGTTCTCGGAGATATTGTTGAAAATACATATTTTAAAATTTCCATTATGTTTGACATATAATCAAAATAATCCTGTTCATTAAATGCCACCTGTCTCTTGTTAAATTATGCTTGAACTATATCTGTAACCCATTTCAAAAGAATGTGTTGATATTAAAGACAGGGAAAAGGGTACAACAGGCCAATTCTGGTATTTTAAACCCCGTTTGTCATTAGATGTTACTGTGCTGCTTCGTTGTAGCTAATTAACTTGTATATTGAAAACCCTTTAGAATGATTTGATACAGGGAGATGTGGGAATACATCGCACTGGGATTAGCACATTTATATTGCTGTAGCTGTGTCCCTGCTGTTTGGGTGCAGGGGGAGGTAACCATTTGCAAATTTAGCTGTATTAGGATCATTTTCAAGCGGTATAAATTCTACTGCTTGCAGTTTGAACAAAGTCTGCTTAACTTCAGTGGGAGATGTATGGATAGATAGTTTGCTGCTAGACATTCTCGTCCCAGATTTTGTCTTGAAAGATTAGTCTTGAGAAGCTTTATTTGTTTTAGTTATTTTGTGATGTGTGTGTACGTGTGAGAAATAAAGAGGATTCAAAATTCCGACATTAAAAAGTTGTATTTTGAAACAAAGTATTGTAACTTCTTTGATAATCAAAATAAAATTTTAAATATATTTGTATCATGCCCTCTGTTTCCCTCAAGATTTTGAATTTCCTGGTTTCTAACTTCACAGTTAAGCACTCAAAAAACCAGCTGACCATGCCAAACAAATTTTTCCTATTGTGTACTTTACACCATACAGTACTATTCATAAGTCTGTAAAATATTGCAGGTGTGCTAATTAATTAACTCTTCATAGAAAGCTTATCTTTCTGTGGAAAATTGGCTCAAAACTGGTTTCTTCCCCAATTTTAGGAGTAAAAAATGAAAACTGATTGTAACACGGAGCACAGGTGTGACCTTCCCTATGCTGAACACAAGCCAAGGAGCATGGCTCAGGCATTTATGAGAAAAGCCATGACTGACATGTTTCAGCACCAGTAGTACATCTGTGCAGCATCAGGAACTTGAACCAGGAATGAATGAGATCTTCTAGCATGTCATACGACATTTCTTTTTAATTCCCTAAATTACACTATAATGCATTTAGGGTTATTCATAAAAACCAAAAAGTAATTTCTGTTCCAGACCTTAGCCTAAGCTTGTAGTATTAATTTTGAGGCAGTTGCTATGATGTGTCACTTCTTTATACCTTGGGAGAGAAATGGAGCCACGAGACCTGTTTCGTACAAGCTGCAAAAGAGTTTCTGGAGAGAATTGACTTTTTGCCATTACCAGCCAGGGACGGAACAGAGCTGATGGTCCAGCCTAGGAGATGAAGGCAGTATCTCCTTGCCAATTCCTATCCACTTGTCAACACACCCTTATGAGAGGTAAATCCTGAACTGCAGGAGTTTACTGTGGGCTTTTTGTTCAAAGATGAGATCAGATCCTATAATTTGTAAGGCTGTTGAGTTCACTACATGCCAAATGTGAGATAGGCAGCATATAAAGGTGAATATCTTTATTGCAGAAATGTGGTCTGAATTTAATATTCTATATCCATACATGTGAACCCTGTAATCTTCTGTTACAAGCCAGATTTGATCTTTCTTTACAGTTGCAGTACATTGGGGTAGAGGTACTTTTAATTTCACTTTGATATAGCACGGTGAGCCATTTTTCAAACAATGTGTTCAGTCAGTCTTTTATTTATTATTTCCTTTTATGCTTAACAGATTGCCCATTCAAAATGGAAGAGCATGAGCACTGTTGCCTCGTCGGTCACCTTGCTGTGAAGTTGCAATGTAGCAAATGGCTAATGTATGCATACATGTGGGCACTGTTTTAACCCACATTTCACACCACCATAATTGATTCGTTGGTTTTGAAGAACAAAACAAAAACAACCGCCCTTGTCCAGCTGCAGCAGGCAAGAGTTAGGACATATGCTGGTGTGAAAGAGGGAGTAGGGCCGGAGACCCCCGCCGAAAGCATCGGAACAAAGGGAGCGCAATCGCCTTGGCAAGGCATGGGATGACTTAAATACCCTATTGTATGAAATATTAATAGGTTGGCCTCGTGAATTGCGGCATGGGGGGCTCCTCTGCGTCGCCGATTAGCCACACGATTACCCAGATTACACGGGGAAGCGACTAAGGTAAATAAGGCCAGCCTTCTGCCACCTCCTCCTCAGGGCCAGGAGCAGGCTGGTCCAACCCTGCTACTGGGAGCTGGAAGGGAAGGGGATGGAGGAGAAGGGGAGTGAAGTCGTAAGCCCTGTGGATAACAAAAGTAAGGATTTCAAGGGCAACAGGGTAAAAATGTCTTTCTGGTCAAGTGATGTATAGGCATTGTTCCCTGCTACCACACAATGTGCAAACAAACGGCTTAGTCCAAAAGAGACATTGTATCCTCTCCATTTTCTCTCTCTCCTCCCAAGTTAAGGGACAGCCATTGGGTGATGATCACGAAGAGTGTGGTAGGCGTAATCTGTGTCCTGGGATCTTTTCTCCCCTCCATAATCTTGTGCAATCTTGTAAGATGGTTCGTCTCTCCCTCCTCACCATGCAGCTCTTACAGCCAGGGGGTAACAGTGTCAAAACCATGTTTATCCAACCTAGGGCAGCTCAAGGAGAGATTATTTCCCTACACTGGAGTTTTAAGGTACGTACAATCACCTGTGATCCAGAATAAATTCACGTCTACATTATCTCAGTCTCAAATGAGATTCAATGTGTACATGTTCACAGTATGAACTGTATAATGTGAAATACATGTGTATATGTTATGGATTTCAGGGTGTCCAGCAGTCCCACTAGTTACTGAATCACTGAATCACCGAATCACAGAATATGCTGACTTGGAAGGGATCCACAAGGATCATCGAATCCAGCTCCTGGCCCTGCATAGTACCGTTCCCAAGAGCCATACCATGTGCCCAAGAGCATTGTCCAAAATCTTCTTGAACTCTGTCAAGTTTGGTGCTGTGACCCCTTCCCTGGGGAGCCTGGTCCAGTGCCCAACCACCCTCTGGGGGAAGAACCTTTTTCTAATACCCAACCTAAGCCTCCCCTAACACAACTTCAGGCCATTCCCTTGGGGCCTGTCACTGGTCACCAGAGAAAACAGATCCATGTCTGCCTCTCCTCTTCCCCTCATAAGGAAGCTGTGGACCGCAATGAGGTGTCCCCTCAGTCTTGTCTTCTCCAGGCTGAACAGAATAAGTGACCCCAGTTGCTCCTCATAAGGCTTCCCCTCAAGGCACCATCTTTGTTGCCCTCCTTTGGATGCCCTCTAGTAGTTTAATGTCTATTGTGGCACCCAAAACTGCCCTCAGGACTCGAGGTGAGGCTACCTCAGTACAGAGCAGAGGGGGACAATCCCCTCCCTTGCCTGGCTGGCGATGCTGTGCCTGATGCCCCCCAGGACATGCTTGGCCCTCCTGGCTGCCAGGGCACTGCTGACTCATGTTCAACTTGCCATCGACCAGGACCCCCAGGTCCCTTTCCATGGGGCTCCTTTCCAGCATCTCATTCCCCAGTCTGTCCGTACACCCAGGGTTGCCTTTTCCCAGGTATGCAATTTGGCACTTTCCCTTGTTGGACTTCATATGGTTGGTGATTGCCCATCTCTGATTTGTCACAGTCTCTCTGCAGGGCCTCTCTGCCTTCAAGGGAGTCAACGGCTCCTCTCAGTTTTATATCGTCTGTAAACTTGCTCAGTGTCCTTTCCAGTCCTGCATCCAAGTCATATATGAAGCTGTTGAAGAACACAGGGCCAAGGATGGGGGCTAACGCGAACCCCATTAGTGACAGGTCACCAGTCTGATGTCACCCCATTCACCATAACCCTTTGGGCCTGACCTGTGAGCCAGTTACTATATATGTAGACTTAAGTGGTGTCAAAAGAGAAGATATTTTTGTCTCAAAGAAGCTGGATCTCATTCTAGCTTTTCAGTTGAAAAGGCTTCTAGTGTTTGTATGTTTTGTAGTATCTTTTACAACAATAATCTCCATCTCTTTTCTGGAATCATAGAATGGCAAAAGTTGGAAAAGATTATCAAGTCCAATGTTAGCCCAGCACCACCACCGTGTTCACTACTAAACCCTATCTCCAAGTGCCACATCCACACATCTCTTGAACACTTCCAAGGATGGTGATACCACCATTCCCTGGGCAGCCTGTTTCAGTGCCTGACCACTCCTTCAGCGAAAAAAATGTCCATAACATCCAATCTAAGGCTCCCTTGGTGAAGCTTGAAGCCATTTCCTCTCATCCTGTCACTTGTTACCTGAGAGAAGAGACCCGGCCCCTCCTTGCTACAACCTCCTTTTGGGTAGCTGTAGAGAGCAATAAGGTCCCTCCTATCCTCCGGAGAGTTTAACTGGAGGTGTTGTGTGATCTCCCACCTCATTGCAAAGGGACTGTCTGTGCGTAAATGAAGACACGACATCCTTGCAGGGAGGAGCCTTTGCACCAGGAGCCCTTTGACGCAAATGATGTTCCCAGCTGCAAGGCACTCAAAAAACAGCTGGGCTCCCAAAGGAGACCACAGCTCCCTGGGCGTTTTTAGGGAAATTTTGGTGTCTATAAGTTACAGCTGCTCAGAAAGTATTTAAGTGGGTTAAACTGAGACCTGGTTTTCCCTAGAATGGAAAAGAATCAGTTTGAGGCAGTAACTGGAAACATTGTTTAAAACGAGGGGAAAGAGGCAGTTTGACTTTTGTGATTTTCTTTCTTTTTAGTTTCAGGTGACCTATTAACAAAATTCAGCACGAGTTTATGAATAGTTTGTCTTGTCCCAAATTTGCATTCTTCCCTAAATAAAACATTCAACTGGAAATTTTTACCCAAGACTAACTTGGACTACTATGTTGAGATTATCAGTTAATGGCAAAACAGATGAAGAAACGAGCTATTGAATGAGAAACGTAACTCTTTAGTATTTAATGGATTTTTATCCATAAATATTCAAATAGTGCTCTAGTTATGAAAATATTCATAAATCTTAATAGATCACAGAGAAAAAGGTGCAACTTTCACTTTTGCTTTGATACACAGTTGGAAATATAAAACAAATTCCATATCCTGCCTCATTGCTACAGAGATCAAACAATTGAAGTAGGAAGAAAAACCTCAAACCCAAAGTAAAAAAACACTCAGCAGAACTTAAAAAAAAAAAAAAAAAAAAGTGAAGACCTATTGCTTTTAGCAGAGCGTATTTTAAATCTTTATGTTTCTAAATGTTGGAGAAACCCCCTAAAATATAATCTCACAAAATTTATTCCCTGATCATCAAATAGAGTGCTTGGTGTACTTTACCAAAAGTTCTGGAGACTGTGAGCTCCTTGCCCTTTCTGTGCTGCAAGCACTGATACCAGCGTCCTAACCGATTAAGCTAATAGCATCATTTTATATAATCCAAATGTCTCATATTT
This sequence comes from Mohoua ochrocephala, assembly GCA_013398855.1. NCBI lineage: Eukaryota > Metazoa > Chordata > Aves > Passeriformes > Acanthizidae > Mohoua > Mohoua ochrocephala. The sequence continues at coordinate 228,288 of VZTA01005517.1, read as the reverse complement.
TTCTCTTCATGCCATAATCTGCTGTGCATTGTGACTTTGTCTAGTTATATGGTATCTTTGTTTCACTCAGGGTTGGGTTTGTTCCTGTGTATGTGTTTTGTATTGAAGGTGCAACCTCTTGGAGAAGTTGTGTTTTTCTAATGCCATATTTCCTTACGTTTTGGATTTGAAAGGACATCTTGAATGTACTGAACTTTGTTGATGATTTCTGGTGAAGTCAAATGAGAAGTGCCTGGTTTACAGCCATTCTTTATTTGAAGACAATTTTTTTTCTTTCTGCATGGGTGTCTTTATTTACAGTCTCTGGATGTCTAGAGCTTTGGGTATGGGCACTTCTTATTGTTACTTTTATCAAATTCAATCAGAATAGTTCAGTGGGACAGAATGGTTTGTAAAAGCTTTATATTGCCTAAAAGTGGTGCAGTTTTTCATTGCATCCCTAATTTTTAATTTGATTTTTATATTGTGAAATTTTGCATGCACTTCTGGTTTAACATATAATTCCACCGGTTATCCAAACAGCTGCACTGTTATTGGACATATAAGCTCAGTTCAGGTCTTTCTGTTGTCTTAAAATCCAATTCTCTACAGCATTGTTTCTAGTGTTTGCCATGTTTGTGTGCTCAGGAAGGGCCTGGCAAGCCAACCATAGGTAGGTAGCATGCCAAATAATAGCAGAGAAACTTCCTAGGCAGGTTTCTTTCCAGTGACCTGTTTGCTGTTTAGGACATGCAGAGATTATCGATTGAGCAGTGAGAAGGAAGGGTAAATTGATCTGATAGTGAAATGATGCATTTTTTGCTGAGCAGGTATTTTTCTGATGGTAGAAGGAACAAATTGACTTATTGGTTAGTTGAAGGAGAGAATTGACTGGGGGAGGCAGTGAGAATTTGATGAATGTCAACTGCAGGAAAATAGGGTTCTTCAAATATGTGTATGCATAAACATTTATTTATTTCCTCATTTGTCTGCTTCTTACTTAATGTGTAATAGAGATGGGTGGCTTTACTTTGACTCTTTTTGGCAAGATGGGTAGGCTGACTTTGTGTGAAACTTTTTCTCTTTTTAAAGGTGACTGGAGATGTTCCTTCACTGAAGTCTGCAAAAGTTTGTTGCTGCTGTTTTTTCCTAAAGCTGTGCCTTCTGTTTCAGACTGTCTTTATTCAGTCTGCCGGTGTATCTGTGTGTTCTTGGTCACTAGCTGCAGTTGTCTAATCCTGGCCTGGGTTTTAACGCACGTAGGGCACCTAATTTCCATGGGAAAAAATAAGAATTGGTAAGTTTTTCCTTTAAATAATCTTCTAGATTTCTCTAGGCAACTCGCTGTATTGGTAGGACCAGAACTGCTCCCATAAGTACAGCCACTGGTCTCTCACCCTTTGGAGAGGGGACCATGATTTGCTCTGTTTCGCTGGTGCAACAGTAATCTCATCTGTAGTGACGGCTTCTAAGTGCTACAGTGAAAAAAAAAAAAGCATTAAAAGTGATACCAACAACACTCTTACTAGTAGTAATAAATAGTTACATATTGGTGCCACATGCATATTAATTACCCCAATGCTTAATTTAAAATCTAATTAATTTAGAATTAATTTCCTAATTTCTGTCTGGATGAGGTTGCCATAATCTTCATATGGTGCCTTTAGGACACCAGAAGTGTTTTCATTCCCATTTTACAGGAATGGCATTGAAGGCATCCAAAACTGTTTTCTGAGGACTCTTAAGAGTTTCTCAATTCAAAGAAGTTTCTGTCCTCAGCTTGGGAAGACTGTGTTTTTAATGGGGTTACGGAAGAAGCCTATTCAGGAAACATTCCATGTTGTGGGGCAGCAAATGGCAGAGTCCCCAGGGATCAGTGTGGTTATTGGAGCTCAGTATTGCAATGTTACAATAATTTCCCTCTTGCAATGACATTACTATGGGGATTGTGGGGAAACTGAATGCTAAGGACTGATCTGACTTGTGGAGAAACTGTGTCTGTCCTCCTTCTCTCTGTACCCTTCCAGACTGCTCAGATGTGCCATGGCCTTATTTTTATCATCATTAGGAAAGATTCAGCTGCATTTACAGCAGGGATATTGTAGGAGTGAGCTCTGTGAAGAAATAACAGTAGAGATTTTAAACTCCCAAGAGGAGAAGGAAGGACCTTTAATTAGCAAATAATAGGTTTAGCCCATAAACTACTCACAGAAACAAAACGTCACCAGGCATCAGAAAGGAAAGGGATAAGGAAAAAATCTTCAAGTAATTTGAGCATAAAAAGAATTCCTGTTTGTGTCCGGGGCATTGCTTTATTTTGAAATACATTTGTTATTTTAAAAATATAGGAACAGCTTTTCTCGAAGTCACTCATCCCAGACAGCGACACTTAACACCTGTATGTTGTTGAAGCAACACCAGAGGTAGGTGACTTGGGGGGAAGGGTGTTTGGGGAAGTTTGTGCAGCTGGAAAATATCTTCAAATTTGAATTCTTAGTGGGAAATTTATAAACACACCAGAGCTGAACAAATATTTCAGTGTGAATAATTTATATGACAATACCCCTCATAATATCAGGCTGCTGCAGTTCTATGGGATGGCTGGTACTGTTTGACTGACAGAGGAGGAGCGGTGTCACCATGGCATGATAACCCTTGCTCTGTCTTGCTCCGACTGGGATATCACCTTAAACTGAGCCAATCCATCATCCTGCTAAAGAACAGATAACAGCTGGCTTTTTCCATAAAACAAAAGAGTTTGATTGAAGGATGCTTTTCTCCATTTTCTTCCCTAATAACTTAGCAAGTTTTCCCCGGTAGAAAGCGGAACTTTAGAAAGTTTCCTGCAAAATCAAAAGCTTGCCCACGGACTGACTGTTAAATGTGCACTGCGCGTTTGTCAGGGATGCTCTAAGTGGTACCGAAGCTGACAGAATACAAGCAGGAGCTGACAGCTTCACTCCAGTTTCAGCTGATTAAAGGCTACAGGGGCCTGGGGGCCCCATCTCGGAAAGAGGACCTCTGCAAATTCACCAGAGCACTTCCAGTCTGCATGTTTTCATCAGCTGGCTCAGAGTACTACAGGTATTGCACTCAGTAATCAACTTCTGTCTCCAATTTTGAAGTATTTGAAAACAGATACAGAAAAGAAGTTAAAAATGCAAATGACGATTGCCTTATTTTATGTGTGCCTATTATATTATGTGCAACAAACAGCAGTGTAAAATGCAAGAATCGCATATGTGTGTGTACATTTAGAGCCATTTGTGGCTCTAAAGCACAACTTAAATCTTGAGTTTGGGTCCTCTCACCGCCTTCTCCCCATTCCCATGCCTATCATGCATATTGAGCTCTTGCAGGCTGAGTATGCTGGCTGCCCAGTTCGGGAGCTCTTCCCAAGGCCCTGTAGCCAAGGTGTTCAAGTATAACTAGGGATCTAGCATGACCTAACCAGAGCCATCAAAAGAAAGAGAAATTATCGGGATCAAAGAGTCTTGGCACTGCCTGGAAACAAGAGAGAGATCACAGGTGCTGCTTTTCTGAATGTTCTCCTTTATAATTTCCAACTCCTAGCAAGTGTGCAGTGCTTGTGTACGCTGCATATACCTTGTGCTTTAGCCTGTGCTGAATGAACACCTAATTGGGGAAATCTTTTCCTCTCTGTTCTTCCACAGGTCAGTTTTACATGGTGGCGTTTTTTTTTTCCTTCGTTCCTTCACTAAAGCAAAGAGAACATCCCAAACAAATATCCCCTCCCAAACATGGATAATAAAATACCACTTCTTAAAAATTTTTATTTTATTTGATAGAGAATTTTTCCTTGCATTCTTTCTTCCAGGACCCTTCTGTTAAGCAAGACAACCACATTTCCCCTTTCTTCCCTAAATTTAAATTTCAGTCTTGCTTTATTAGTTCCAGAAGTCAGATTCTTAAAACTGCTGATTAAAAAATTCATGCAATCTTTAGAACACTTTGGCAAGGTACTTTTTAAAACACTTGAAAATAAATCAGAACTTGTGGCTTAATAATCAGAACTACAGGCACAAAATATAGTAAGTCAAGTAACAGACATTTGTTAGCTTTTTTTACATTAATCCATTAATATATTTTTAGAAATGCTAAATATTTAAAGCTCCAGACCGAGAGCTATTCTTAGGGTGATTTCTTCCCTTAAGTTGAGCTCAGGTAATGCTTTTGATCTCCATTTCCATTCACCTCACTGGAAATTAATTTTTCACACGTGGATATTTGCTGAGAGGAAGACACAGAAGATATGCTTCCAAATAAAAGGAATTAAGGAAATATATTTGTCTTGATCCCTTAGTTGTCTATAATAATTTAGACAAACTGTTGAACAGTATACAGTATATCAACAGAACCTTTCCATAGCCTGAGTCCTCTTGTATTGATTTTTAAAAGGGAGCCAGAAAGACCTGGGGGCTTTTAAACTTCAGAACTCGAGGAATTTGTTAATTTCCCCACACTGAGCAATAAGAGCCCTAGACAGGCATATTTCAGTGTGTATGTATCTGGCTGTAGGTATGTGTCTGCATGGGATTTTTATATACATACATAAACTTATTATTTAAGTATATATACATATACGTGTGTGTCTATATATATATATATATATGCTTTCAGACTTTTAAAAAATACATGCTATGCATGCAAACATGCATACACACACATGCATTCTCTTAGTCTACTTTTCTCCCAGTATCCTTTGAGCCTGTCTTTTTTTGTTTTAAATCACTTTTTGGCTCATTTAAGGCTCTGCTGGACCCATTAAATTCTGCTTCAGATGGTATATAAGACTTGCTTTAAATTAAAAAGAATACAAAAAATAATTTTGAGATAATAGAGGAGACAGATAATACAAAGATAATGCAGAGCAATAACAAGAGAATATAATTTCCATTACTGGAATAGTTTATTAAAAAAAAACTAAAACAGAACACAAATAAGAGATATAAATTAGAATCCTCACATTAAAAATGTGTCCACTTCTGAAGGGTTGTTCTGATGTTTTGAGTAGGATTTGGACTGCCAAAAAAAGAGGATGAATTGTATGCTTGTGAGAGAGACCAGGAAAGAGAGCTCAGGAAAGCAAATGTGCTCTGCAGAAGTAGTTCAGTTTGCATAATTTATTTTAAATATGGATCCTCTCTGGTGGGTGAGCACTCCCTCCCTCACCACCCCCACCCCCCTCATTTCTTTTAAAAATAGGAGTTTCTGTCCTGCTTGCGTTCCAATATTCCAGTTCAAATAGGGTGCCTGGTGGTATCTCAGCACTTGTGTGCTTGACTACTCACTGCTGAGGAGCCTTGCTCGCCGGTAATCTAGATTTATGGTAAGTCTACCCTTTCCCTTCATCTACAAGGTCCAGGGACATTCGGGTAGCCAATCTGCCCTTAAATATGTCTCTGAGGAAATGGTGCTAATTAGTATTGGAATTTACAGCCTTTCATTTTATTGACTTGTCCTACTTTCTTCGATAATTAACTAATGAGTAAAGTAATGAGCTATGTTAGTCAGTCATGATGTTCAATTAAACAGCAAATCAATTATTGAAAATAGTTTCGGACAGCTCTGGTGTCGTCACGGGGAGCGAGTGTGCGTGTGCATATGTGTGTGTGTGCGTGTGTGTGTGTGTGCACATGGGCTTGAAATGTGTGCCCTAGATGTGGCAGTTTCCCTCCCTGGAGGGCACCTGGCTCCTGGAGGGCTCTGTGGTCACAGCCAAACCAGACCAGTGGTCTCTCTTGCTTGCCTTGCCCGCGCTCTGCTCAGCTGTGCAGCACAGCGCCCTGACGCCACGCCTTGACAGGCTGAGATTATCTGGGGGGGGGGTTCCCAAAGCCTGAGAAAGACAAGATTGCTGTACATTAGGGAGCGCTTTTCCCGATGGGGAGATTGGATGTTATAAAGCAGGTGTTCCCGTTCACTGGTGCTACTCCTCTGCCTCTTTCTTGGCACACACAATCTTTCCCACCGGTGAGCAGGGTCACCTGTCCCAGAGCTCTGCTTTACAGCAGCAGGGACTGACACACAAATATGTGTCCTCAAAGCCTTACCTCTCTTCTGGCCACAGAAATACCCATGAACAACAGAAAGGCTGGCAGGGAGTTCAGGATTTTTCCCCTTTGAAGGCTTTGTATGCCAGCCTGAGCGGCAGTTGTCCATAGGAAGAGGCTTCTAGGACCATCATGTCCTGAGTCCCCTGCACCAAACCCGGGGAAGCACTGCAAACACACTCTTGTGTGGCCAGGGGCAGGTCAGGTCACAATTTGCTGGGGCAAAGCCATGACATTGGGCCTGGTACAGCTGTCTGTCTGTACAGCATAGACAACTTCATTTGTCGTGGGCTTGGCAAAGATCTTTGTTGGCAGGATGAGAAACAGGCATTCATTATCTCCCTAATGTGGTGAGTTCAGGTTTGCCTAGGAAATGTAAAGGGCAGTTCCATCAAAGAAAGGTGTAGCTAACATCACTCACTAACCATCATTCACTAACTTGCCAGCTCTTTAGATTTAATTATTCTTCCATTGGAACTTTTTACCCTTCCTGTTTCCTTCAGGTCTTTTGTTTCATTCTGTCTTCTTCATGAGCTGGTAGCACAGTTGCACCTGCTGCTCATGGCACTTCAGGGTTTCACACTTGCCTTCCTGGCACCCACCTTAGTTCTGTGTTTGGTGTTAGAGTGTACCACAGCATCATTCCCACATCCAGCAAACAAACCTGTCCCGAAACTTCAGAACTTTGGGAACAACTTTAGCTGTCCTGTGCTCTACTCATGCAAATAAATTTTGACTTGCCCTGTCAAAAGACCACTTCATTTTGGGCAGCAGTGGCTTTTAGAGAGGACAGTAATACTGCATTAAGCAAAAAAAAAAAAAAAAAAGTTAAGGTTATTAGATGGAAATTTCGGGTCAGGATTAAAATTTTAACCTAATATTATTCAGATATGCTACCGGAAAGAACATTCTGGCACAGCTCTGTTTGAGTAGCAAAGCGGCACAAATAGTGCCATGCCATGCTCGTAGGCTCTCTAGTCATAAAAAATATTATTTATTAATAATAATAGCCATCTTATTCTGTTTTTTTTTCAAAGATAGTGAGCATGCAGAAATCTCCCCCCTGCCTTCCAAATTCAGAAGGAAAAGCAGGCCGGTGAGCAAGCTGTGTAAATACAGAGAGAGGAGACTAAACGCATTGGCCTTAGCCATCCAATTGAATCATGATTCATTAGAGAAACAGCAAGCCAAAAGAAATCAAAGACAGTTCAAAAAAGGCAACATAAAGTTTTCATTTCCAAACAGTTTTAATTCACTGTTTGTGCTCTTTACTGAGAATATGCAAGGAACACAAACATTCCCATATGATTTAAATTACAATTTACATATGAATTACATTAGAAATATGAGCTACACTAAAGAGATAATTAGTGCTGTCCTGGGTTATGTGAGCACAAACAAAATTAAATAAGAACAATTTCAAAGCCAAGTTTTGCTTTGCCTTTTCAACTAAGCTGGTTTAATCAGTGATAATGACTGAAATAAATCCACTACATATAAAACAATGCACAACATATCATACTGTGTGAAATGTCATTACTACATCCCGTGCTTTGGTAAATCTCACAGTCGAAAAAAGAATTCAACATCTCTGGTAGGATGCTACACAACATTTGCCACTGCTAGGTGCCCGGCACTGGAGGTGATGGTCCCTAGGGTTTGCGAGGAAGCAGGACCCACAGCAGGCCAGCACAGCTGCGCTGCTCCGGAGAGAGGAACAGGGAGGGGAGGGCTGTGAGGGTGTGCGCCAGGAATTTTTTTTAGCATGACATATGAATGAGAAAGAGCTGCCATAGGAAAAAAAGGCCAATGTTAGCAGAGAGCAATGAGAGGGAGGGGAGCTGGAGAATCGGGGGGAAGAGGAGGGGGACAGGGGAAGAAGAGGAGAAAGTGAGAAGGATAAAAAATACCACATAGAAGCAAACTACCTGAGCATCAGTGCCTCAGCCCCTAAATAGAGCTATGGTTTATGACTACCTTGCCTAATGAGCTAAACTCTGGTGACCATAAAACTGAAATATAATTATGACATTAAAGATGCCTATATTTGAACTTAATTATTAATTAATTTAATGAGAGAATAGGAGGTTGTAAAATTGCTAATTAAACGGCTCTGTAAAACTGCAGACGGCAGAGGATTTACCAAATGATGAATCCCACAACAGTATTTGGGCTATATCAATATTCTATTAATATACAGTATGCCAGAGGTACTGGCTAGTACGCTACTCACAGTTAAGCCGATGTGACAGGCATACAGAGTGAAAGAAAATGAAGGACATAAAATTCCGGATGACAACAACCTTGAAGACGATCTCTGCCCCCACCTCTGTGTGCAATTTCTGAAATCAGTTAAATAAACTCAGAAATGAAGGATAAAAATCAGTCTTACCATCGCAAATGTGAATAAATTGGCTCGAAGCAAAGGACCTACCTATGGTCTTTAGGCACCGTGGTGCTGTGTCACTCTCCGCTTGTGAGCGGGAATGGTCAGAGCCAGCCTGGACTTTAGTGCAACAGAAAGGGAGGGATGCAGCGTGAGTGAGAGTGTGTGTGTGTGTGCGTGTGCGTGCTCGCAAGTGGAAGGGAAGCTGAGCAAGAGCAAAAAATAACCGTCCCCGTGTGATTAGTGAAATTAAACTCAAGTGAACCTTCAGGGGCTGAATTCGAACCTACGGGGGACAATTTTAGAGATTCCCACATTGCACTATCAGCATGTGAGGAATTTCACTGTGAGATTTGAGTGGCAATGCCATTTGGATGACATTCATTTAAAAATACAGGGGAGGGGTGCAGGGAAATGTTTTCTTTTAGCACTAAGACTAATTCAAGGAACGTCAAAAGAAAATGCATTGGGGTATGTCGCCCTGCATATCTCTAAATGTCAGTCATGACTAATTACTGGGATAAAAGCAAAAGGAAAAATACAAATATCCCTTTTGTAGGAAACAACGAAACACCTCTGGGCAGTGTAACAGCAAACATGAATAACACTAGGTTAACTGTAGGAGGTACATTTTAATATTTGCATGAATCCTTAGAACTGTTACTTTTTATACCTGCCATGTGGCATAGCTTTTCCTTTATACATTTTGGTTTTTAAATGCCCTGCTCACGGCCACAGGAAGGAATTTAACAAACAATATCAACAAAATCATGTGGGAGGGGCCTTGCCTTTCACTCTGAGGGAAACAATATAGTCATTACAGTAACATCTCCCACTTCTGGAAAATGAATAGAGGATCTTGAGAGCAAGGACAGGAGTTGTATACCCAAGTCCTCTGTCAGTTCTGAAGAAACAACACAAATTTTCAGTGCCTCAGTTTCTGCTTTCTAAGCTAGGAATAGGGGCGGTTTTGTGCCATTTATCATTCATGTTTCAGAACAGTAGATGGAAACTTGCACGTAATTGCTGAGGAAGTGATCTCTAGAAGTTGCTTTTTATTGACTGGTTTGGGAAAAGACTTTAGAAGTGTCACTTCTTACCTTTTTTATTTTTAATGTCCATCTTTGTCTATATAAGCAAGGTAATTTAAAGCAGCTACACACTTCACATGATGGTCTTGTTACCTTGTCTCAAATACACAGTTTTCAGTCTCTTGATGTTCAAAAACTTCTCTGATGGGTTTAGTATGAGGATCTGCAGCTGAAAGAGCTGCTGCTTTAAAAAATCTTGATCCCAATTTAGAAAACTACTCTGGCTGGTTCCTATCTTATAATATGTGCAATTAATAAATATGAAAGCTTCTATGCATTTATTATCGTTGTATCATGCCCTGCAGTTTTATAGATCTAATTTCTCAAAAAGTGACTTCATCTACCAGAAATAAAACCAGGCAGACTTCTTCTATTGTATATCCAGCTATCAAACCTGCCCCTTGACTGGAGGCTTTCATGAGACCTGAGCTGTGTTCTTTCTCAGTTTTCAAGCCTAGCAAGAGAGGCAATGAGTTAAAATTGGTGGGTTTATGGTAAAAAGGAAATTCCAAATGGCTTATCATCACCACATTGCAGGTTACACATCTAGAGCATTAAAGAAATGTCCTCTTTATCTCCACCCTGGTTAACTTTATTACAGCAAGGTCTCACTCTTCGTTGGAGAAATTCAACCTGCAGCAGAATGGCTGGCTTGAAACAGAAGAGAAAGTAAGGCACAAAATCTGGGGATGCCACTACCTCCAAGTTCCCTCGATGCAGCCATTGTAGCAGCTCCCTATGAGACAGAAATATTTGAGAAAGGGTGAATGCTGGTTAGTTATTGTCCAATCAAAATCCAGTTGTTGTTTTCTGCGAAACAAGCTGCCTTCCAGTTATGAGGAGATCCTGGGCAGGAATGGACAGGGACCTCCTCATTGCAAGGAGCGTGAAAGGTGCAGCCAATAGCTCTGAACGTGAAGTTCATGGTCATCTTTGTAAGGACTGGTCACTACAAACCCTGGGAGAAATTATTTTGTCTCGTTTCTCTGCTCTGAGGGCTGGGGGCTGGTCACTGTCACCTGACAGTGATTTTAGGGCTGAGCAGGGGCAGGCATTTCTCTAGGTACCAGCAACCACAGAAGCACTGCTGCTCCCAGCCTTGTGTCACCCATCACCCCAAAGTGGGTCACAGCTTGAAAACCTCTAGGATTGCACGTTCCTTAAACACTATGGGTGAAATCCAGCTGTGGCCCAGAGCTAAACCGTGTGGCTGGCAGGGGTGCCTGTCAAGCTCGATTACCGGGAGAGAGCTCCAGAGTGAGAGCAGTTGTGATTAACCATCACTGGTATTGCAGGCGTGTGTCAGGGCCTCACTGTGATACGTGTGAAAAGTTTACAAACCCAAAGCTTTCATGGATCTGATTTAATTCCTGAGGATTTAAATTGTTTGTTTTAATCGTGATTTAAATCTTCAAGGAGGTTAACTTGGTTGGAGTTATCTTCTGGTTTTGTTTGCATTTGTCATTTTTGTGCCCTTCAGAAAGCTTTCCCTTTTTCAATTGGTGGGTAAACTGTAAAATATGTGACTAAATACATCTTACTAAGTAAGCTGCTCACTTTGTGTATCTGTTGCTGATCAGGAAGATATTTTATATCTTTGCCCGTTCAATTAGCCAGGGTTTTAGTTTAATATAATTTAACTTCTTCCTTTTTTACATTTCAGAACGTTAGAATATGGTGAGTGTTGTAAGTCTTTTTCATTAGGTGAATACTATTTTAATTTTGGTATTTGTGTTAGAAAATATTTATAAACACCTCACAACATCTTTACAATTGAAGGAAAAACCACTTTAAAATAGCTCTCACTAAGTAAATAAATCTGTCTTAAACCCAATGGATGAGTAGAAGGGAAAAATATATTTACTTAAACAGATATTGTTTTCACTTAATTTCATATCTACTGTGTGCATTTACAACATAAAGACAAAAAAAGATTTTTTTAAGCTTCTAATTGGTTTCTAATGCTGATTGAATTCATTGAGAAGAACTAATTGAATACATTGAAATCAAGATAAAAACTTTTATAATTCCTGAAAACAAAATTTCTGCAGTCAAAAACTCTAAACTGAAGTAAAAAATTGCTGAATTTATTTTTTATTTGTCTACTCGTGATTTCACATGATAGTGCTTTGAATTTTTTTTAAAACCTCAGTGTGAGACTAGCACTGCTTGCAATCATCACGGCATTGCAGAGATAAAAATATGGGGAAAACACATATGCAAAAGTAATAAAAGAATAAGTTTCTTACTCAAGCATGAAGTTTGCAGATCTGAAAGCTGTAGTCTGAAAATAGAGGACTACTTATTTATCAAAAGGCAAGTTTTGATTTACATTACTTCCTGTTACTGCAAACTTTCTTTAAATCAAAAGAATTGGCACAGAATGAATAAGATAGGAAATATATGGATTCAGCTTTTCCATGTCAGGAAAAGAGGTCAAATACTACATTTGGTGTGAAATCTGAAAGGTAAAAGGTGTTCTCCCCTGTATGCACGTCAGCAGTATGGCAAAAGTTTGGAGTGGAATTAAATTGGCAACTTTGTTGTTCTGCAAGGCGAATAATCCAGCTGGCTCCCCAAACTAACCGGAAGAGGTTAGCAGCAGTAAAATACATCCGCATTTTGAACACACAGGGATCAAGCAGATCTGTGCAGCATTGAGGTGACAGGTACCTTAAGATTACAGGATGTTGAAAGAAAGAACTGTTAATTTTTTATTACTTTTCCACAAGATCACAAGTTCTTCTAGAAGAAAGATAAAGGAGAACTTTGGGGTCTGCAATCAACAGAAAACTCTTGCCTTTCGCTTTGCCACCAGATCACACCTTTGTATTAATCTCTGTACCCAGCTGTCCTCACTGTTTATCTATGAACAACCTGTGAATTTCCTATACCCCATTTAGATAATTATCAAAAACCCTCCTCCAAATGTAAAACTACTTAAAGGACAGCAAGCAGGTTTCAGCTGCTGAAAAACTGCTGTGACCTCTGCGAATATTTTTCTTCAAGGAATTACACAGAGTTTCATAGAGATGAAAAATCTAGCTGGGTACCTCTCTTGTGCTCCAAATCACAAATCAGGCAAGCATCATAAACAAGAACGAGTCAATCTTTCTGCTCCCAAGCTCCAAATGTGTTAATCTTTTCCCGATTCTGTGAGATTCGATTTAACTCTGGAGGAAAAGGGAGGTAAGAAAGCAACCTGACTGATGTTGGCTGCACCAAGGTCTCAAGCTGGGTGCCCAGCAAGGTGTCTCACAGTGTCCTTCTGCTGGGGTAGTGTGCTTCAACTACAGTTGGTCCAACGGAGAGAAGGCATCAGGAATAAAATCACTCTCAACCCCAGTTGGTCACAATAGTGCTTAAAAACTATTCTAAGTACAGTTCCCCTGTCCTAGATTTCAGTGGGACTATTCACACAGTTAAAACTATGTGTCTACGTGAGTGCTAGACTGCGTTTATAGGCAAATTTCAGACTTTGGGCCCACCTTAATCTTTTGGGGGTTTATCCCTTTTGTTTTGTGAAATTGGATAATTCTTATTTGTTGTAAAATAAACTTCCTTTATATATTAAAAGCTTACAGAGGAAACCGCAGTCACGCATGAGAAATAGGTTAAAAAACTTAATAAAAAGAAAATGAAGTATATAAAACCATGTGGAAAGATATAAGGACAAGCTATAGAAAAAAAATAAATAATCTAAATACAAAGACACCTTACCTACATGTAGTTACAGACTGAGGCAATATTTTCTTCTGAAAGAAAAATCTAAATGTAGACTATATGACACAATTTAAGTAAATATTGCCTGAAAAAATAACAGCTGTCTGTTTTCATCAAATCCACTTGAGAAATTAAGGATAAAAAGGAAAAGGTTAGCAAAGCATCTCAGAAGTGCAAGTGTTGCAGCATTTAAAAAAAGTAATTCTGAAGAACTAGAGGAAGGGATCATAATGCCACCTTTTTTTCTAAAATGTAGAGATGTCTTGAAGAAGGATAAGAAGGTAAAGGCATGCATGTCATCTGTGAAAGACTTCTAACGCCCAGAATACAATTGATCTGTGGCTTCATCTTTGTGCTTGTGAAAGAAGTTATAAGAACTGGGAGATAAGCCAGTCTGCGTTCTGGGGCGGGGTGGTAAACCCCCAAATTCTTCAGTTCCTACCACTAGCAACAGAAGAGATGCCTGACGCAGTAAATCAATTTGGAAGGATTAAATAAAAATTTGGTCTTTGCACCATGAAAAGTAAGATCCCATCTGGTCTGAGTTTGAGTCTTGTTTACAAATGCCTTAGTTTGAATGAAGAATAGGAAAAAAAGAGTTATTGCTCATTTTCCCAAGCAAATAGGAAATCCATCTGATGATGGTCCTCCATCACAGCAGGTCAGCAGGATGTCATTTACAGACGGCCATGGACATTTCTTCAGGTAGCTCCATGTATATACATGCACTTGGCCATGCCTCAGCTTTTCTGGTGACATCATCTCCCTGAAAACATATTTCTCTTCCTTTTGATGTATCCTGTCACAGTAACATGTTCTTTCGCTGCATCATCAAATTATATTAGGACACATGAGAGCAGCCACCCAAGTGGATGACCTCACTCTCGCCCTACTTTGATCTAGCTCAGTCATTTCTGGTGACTCAGGTGCATAAAACAATTCCCAGGAAATGGCTGAAAAAACCTGCTGTTCCCATGGGCTGCATGTGCATTTGGGAATAACAACTGCAGTGAACAATTGGGCAGCACAAGTTCAAGTTACACAAAGGATTTAAGTAATATGCTGGAAAATACCCCAACCACAAGTTGAAAGGCCTCCTTTTTTTTCCATGCTTTCTTCTTAAGGGGTCAAATTTGAAAATGCAACACACAGTCAAAATGTTAAAGATAATAATGGGTCGATCTAACACCCTTCTTGTTGTAGTCAAGGAGGAGGAAAGCCTCATGTGTACATGTGATGAACAAACATAAATACCTTATAGCAATGTTAACAGATTCTCCTGGTCCACCTACGCACCTGTGATGTCAATACATTTACACATATTTGTGCTCATACATGAGAGGAAAATTTATTAAAGGAGAGGGTAAATGAGTAGTATCAGTTTCACATTTGAGTCTCTAAGCCACCTTCAGGAGTAGTTTAAGAGCAAAGGGTCTGATTCTTTCTTACTCTGATAACATTGCAATGAAAAATAAAAAACTTGGACAAGGGTGCAAATTACATTTAGTCTGTCCAGCCTGGTGCAAGATGGAGAGCAGTGTAAATGAGAAAGTGTCTTAGAAAGTCTCTCTCTGCAAATTGTTTAATATATCAGCGTTAGCTGCAGTTTAGTTATCCTCTAAACAGAAATGGCCCCGTGTTGTATGGGAATAAAAGTTTTTATTAAACAGCTTGACTTGAATACAAGGAAAACCAGGACAACTTTGTTTCCTCTTCTTTGTTTTTTTCCCACTTATATCAGTTGCTCTAATGAGAGACATTGCCTTTCTCAACATGCCTTCTCTTCTGTCTCTTTACACCAGCATGGCAACAAGAATATTACTACCATAAAAGTATGTGTTACATTTCAAAATTACAGCAGGAGAGAAAATTTTAAAATTCATTTTTCCTCCCCCTCTCTCCCCATGCTCCTCAAGCTCTTTTGTATTGACACTTTTTCCTGCTCTGCTTATAGTGAGGTTTATTTCTTCTCCAGCAATGCATTTTAGAGGCGAGTGGATCACAGTTGTGTGTTAAATCATGAACAAAACCAATCTCTCTCCCTCTCCCTCTCTCCCCCTTTCTTGTTGTCTGTCCTTTTTACTTAAACATAGCTTCTAGGTTAATGATTCATTCTTCTAAACGGCTGCTGTGCCTAACAGATTATACTGTAAAATCTGCCATTCTGTTTATGTTTAAAATACAAGATTAAAGCAGTGGTCATGCTGAGGGAAATGGTTCTCACACAGAACAAGAAAGGATCAATCCACGTCTGCCTAATCCAGGCTGCTTTAGCAGAGTCTGCCGTTTTGGTGTGCTGCCAGACCCCAAAGAAACGCTGGTGAGCTTTGAAACTTCGTAGCCATTCTTAGACTGAGCACAGCAAGGACCTAAAATAAGGCTTATCACATACTAATGTACCTCTGAGAGTTACAGCAGCCTAGCTGTCTGTAAATTGCAGGGAAAGCACTTGAGAAATAAATTATTGAGCCCTAATCAGAAATGAAAAGGTGAAAGTTTTTGATAAAAGGTAGCCTGTATGGTACCTTTAAAAGTATATGGGGCTAGAATTTGCCCCTGGTACGGAAGAATCAATATCCAGGTCATATTTAGTTAAATTATCACTGGCAGAAATGCTCTTTTTTTATCGTGTCGTGCATTAGCATAAAGGCAAATCAGAGCCAAAGTTACTTTTTTTTCTTTTGTTCCTACAGTGTGGCTTACTCACCAGATCAAATAGGTTGATACATAAAAACTACTTGTGCATGTAATGCCAGCCAGATATTAGATTGGAGACTTGTATACACTTGAAATTTACAAAAATAGCTCATTTGAAATAATTGCTCTGAAACAGCTATTTGGGCAGAAAAGCTGTAGGGATATTTCTCAACCATTTCAGATTAGTTATCTCAGTAAATTTCTAAGTATAGACAAGCCCTCGTGATGCGTCCTGCCAAATGAAGATTTTTTCTATTCAATTAGCTCTCATTAAGGAAGGCAGAGAGGGGTAAAAGTAGATTCTCATTAAATATAAATTTTCATATTTATTAAGCAGAAGTGAGAATACACAAATTCAAATTCACATAGATTTTGTACTCATTAAGTGAAGCAGGCCTTCTAAAGAAGCCATGAGCCTACTCACTGGAGACTTAAAACGTGTCTGGAAAAGGTTGTTTGGTGTTTGAGGGACCTCGGCTGATGGGGACACTGCCTTTTGGGTGGGGGTCTAAATCATGGTTATGAATCACGATAACAAATTACAGTTACTTCCAGGAACAGTCATTCTGGAAACATCTTATTGTTTGTTGGAGATTGTTTTTCTCCACGAAATTTTTGGCTCTAATTTTAACCATGATAAGGAGTAGTTTTAAATAAAAGGCAGTACTTTCAGGGGCAGGGAGTGAAAACACTGTATGTCAGGTGTCAGCTTCTCCATAAAAGTCGAAGCCATCCATAAAAAGACGACACCTTTTCCAAATGTGGTGTTTAAAGCAGAAGTGACTGTAAGCACTGTGGAAGCAGGGTTTAAATGGGAAATCCAGGCTTTGAACCATTATGCCTGTGAGTAGAAAATGCTGCTGCTATTTGGTACTCAGAGTGGTCCTTGGCAGTGCTGTGTTGAAGCTGCTTTCCATACTTGCAGTGCTGGCCATGACCTTCCCCTGTTCCAGAAAGCATGTCTTAGAGAAAAGAAAAAAATTACCTAAATTCTTTCTAAAACCTCATGACTAAAGAAATTACTACATTCATATGGATTAAAAGCTAGTCTGTTTATTATACATATTTAGATCTGAATTGGACATAGATTACTATCCAGGCCAGACTAAACATTTTTAATTTAACAAACCAGTGCTGGCTATAAAGAGGGGGTGAAATAAATGTTTAATATATCCTATATCATCTTTCCCCAAATGGTTTCTATTTATCATCCAAGTACCTAATCAATGTAACTACATATAAAATCCACAGATTTTATAGTCCAGTAATAAGTACATGCAAATTATGTTGTCATATAAACATACTGGCACAAAAAGATGTATAATACCTATCAGACTAGTTAGCCATTATCTTAATTACGAAAGGATTATCCCTGTAAAGGCAAGGCCATAATATAATGGGAGTTCTGAAATATGAACAATCTCTAGCTATGTTTACCATTAATTCCGACTGCACTTATATTTCCATTTCCCTTTTTCTACTGTTTATTTTTGTTAATGTTTATGTGTCCCTTTGTAAGCAGCAATATGGTACAGCATCCCATCAAATTCACCGTGAAAGCTCCAAAGAGCCATCCCAAGTATATTAATCCTCCATAAAAATAAATAAGCTATATGGGAGAGAGCATTTCTATAAGGCTCGAGTGTTAGCACTGGCAGCTGGACCATGAGGTGGCGAGAATGCGTGTGCCAACTTTGAGATTCATGCATGAAAAAGCTTTTTGCATTTTTATTTTCTGAGATGGGTATTGTTAGTGAATTTTTTTTCCCTCTTAGTAAAGATTTTTCTGTAATAACGACGCTGTCTTTATCCCTCTTTCTACGGAAGTCAAAAATGCTTTTGGAAGGGCGGGCGAAAGGGGAGTCTGAAAGAGATCAGGTCACACGAGAAAGATGTTTCACAGTTAGGACTTTGCAAATACAATATAGGAAAAACAACAAATATAAGTAAAACCTCATTTCTTCCTAACATTACATTTGCTCTGATGTATTTTCTGAAAGCCGCCCAAGTATAACTATTTATTTTAACTAAAGTAATCAAGATTAATGTCAGCAGTTATGACACACGCTGTTTGCTAAAGAACACATAGAACAATTGCTTAAGGCAAGCTTCATTAAGAAATCAGATAAAATTAGTAAAACTGATTATATTTCAAAACTCAGCAGCGGCAGCAGCTCAAATTGCCATTCAGGAGCCTCCAATTAACACAATTGGTCTTGTTCACAATCAGCTTTGTAATCTCATTAGCCTATTATATTTTAATCATTGGGATAACTGCACAACAAAAATTATTTTATTTTTGCACTGACTGCTGATGGCATAAGTGAATGTGCAACATACTTTTTCTTTCTCTTTTTCTTTCCTTTCTTTTTTTTTCCCCCCCATCCAGAGAACAATGCAGACTCCTTAGAGCATTATCCTGGTTACAGACTATTACCGTACACTCTGTCAGAGCTAGGGAAGGCTGACAGCAGGCATCTTATTTGGCATTAATTGGCAGGGGACTAATTGCATAACTGACACTGCTAGTGAAACTTAGAGAATGTAAGGTAGGGAAGGTGCAAAGTACCAGAAGAGAGAGAGAGAGAAAGAGAGGGGAGAAAAAGCAAACAAACGCCTGCAGACAGCTCTGTGGACACACGCATATAACTCATTTGCCTCCTTGGTGTGCTGCCTTGTTTCGTAAATGTGTTCCAGGGATATTGGCCCTTGTAAAAACACAAAGTCTTTCTGTCCTTTAGGTACTGGCAGTCTGCAAATGCCTACAATACCAGTGTTTCATTGATATTGAGTATTGCCTGCTGCAATGAGATTATGTTCTATTGATGGGAACTGGGGTGTAACATAGCCATCTACAGAAAGCAATAGGTTGCCCTATTTTCAAGCTGAAAATGCTATGTATTTTATGAACTGCCTCTATCTTGCACACCAGGGATGTCTCTGTGGCTAAAGCCATAATAGGATTTTCCTAAATGATACAGAAATACAAATATTCTGACTGAGCACTTTTCTGGGCTCGTCTTATTTACCAGCAAGCTTTGATACAGTATTTTGCTTCCATCTTTTAAAGGACATTTTCAATTTCCCATTTCCCTTATGAGTGCTTCCTGTAAAGGTGTCAATAACCACTAATTGCGTTCTGCTTGGCCAGTCTGCAAATCAAAACAGCAGAGGCAGCAAGCCAATATGCATTCAAATCCCGTTACTTGGCTGCCTCATTCTCAACTGGAAAGATATGAGAAGGCAAACATTCGCACAATTGTATGCCGGGAAATTTGGAGTTGCTCCTGTGATCTCCAAAGATACCTATGCGGCTGCTGTTAATTCTCAGGCTTTTATTTTTAAGAAGGTTACTGCTGGGGGTATTTCAGTGTTGTTTCTTTTATCTTTGGTCCAGAAAATGGCATGTCTTAGATCAGAGCAAACGTTAAAGGAAATGGCTCTGCAGTAAGAGCAGAATGTATGCAATAACTAAATTAGGAGCTTGCTCCCACAGGCAGGCAGGCCAGTGACAGAACATGGAGATTTTACTGTTTCGGTGGCCTAAGCAAGGGATAGGTGGGATTTAGCTGTGCTGAATATCATACGGTGAAAAAAGCCATTGATTTGATTACTTTTGCTCTTCTTTCATGACTTATATGTCAGCAGAGTGTTGATTTTCTTAAATCAATTCGTCACGCCGAAGTGCTGGCTGCCTAATTTCTGCTTGTAATATTCAGCCTAGAGTTTGGTTGAGAGCAGTTTGTTGTTAGCATTTGCTCCTGCAGCTCAAACTGCTTTGATTTCACTGTTATGAGGGTCAATTTCCTCTCCTGGTTGGAGGAATGAGCTTTCCGTGGTGCCTGCCCACCAACAGGGGTTTCAGAAACACTTTCCACAGATTTTTTTTTTTTTCAATTTCACTTAAAATCTTCATCTTAGGCAAAAATTTCCACCAGAGAAATTCATACACAGAGAAAACCCCTACAGGAATGACCAAGACCCAGAGGTGCCAAGAGAGCCAGCTCAGGTTGACTGAAAACACCAAGTGCCTGTGTGCGGGACAATCCGTTTCCAAGCCCATTTTGTTCTGCTCTGACGTGGAGGGGAAGCAGAGGTGGCATCCTTTGTGTGTCTCCCCATCACAACCCATTCTGGACCACACCTAACTTGGCTGCTAGGGGCCCACAGGTTTTATATTTCTGGTGACTGTAGGGATGACCTTTCCTGACGATGCTGGCACAGGCTTTTTCTCTTGTAACCATGGGTCCAAAAGCAGCAATTTGTCCCTCTTCCACAAAGCATGTGAGCAGATGCTTGGGAGGAAGATAAATTAGCATATAGAGCGAATGGGAGGGTTGGAGATCTTTCATCTGCTACCTAGCATATCTGATTGTGATTGTAACAATCAGATGTTTAGAAAAGATGAAAAGGTTATTCCACCATATTTTTGGGGGGCAATACTTTGAATAGATGATGGATTTAGTCATCATTTTGCCTAAATGACTTCCACTGTTAATTGCTTTTAGTGTAGTAATCGACTTGTCACCTTCTACCCTATTCTGCTAGTTTTCTGTGAAAGACATAAAATACACTTAAGAAAGGGGATGAACTAGTGATATGATGCTCCTCTTCAAACTGAAAAATGCTGGGAAGGGAGCATAAAGACACCAGCTCAAGCCGCTGTTTGCCACTAGATGTCCCACAGTGGTACAAATGTCTAAGGTAAGTCAAGGCTGGCACAAAGTTGTTGTTGTGAGATATTCAGTGATGTTTCTTTTGTTGTCTCAACAGACGTAGGAGTTGCTGTTGTCTCCTTTGTTCACACTGTGTTTTGCCTAGGTATTTGAATGAAAGCAGGCTCCAAAGGGCACTGATGTCTAGACTGATGTGCCTAAACACGGTGATGTATCTGCTGCCAGGCCCCTTCCCTATTCCCTGAGCATTCTGCATTATCACTTCACCGCACAAGTCATTTGGTGAGGATTTCTACTTTGCTGTAAAGGTTTGCTGAGGTGGGAGCAGAAGCCAGTTTGTTCTTAGTTGTGGTAGGTAGGTATTGCAGAGTGTCAGCCAAACCAAACTGATGCTGTTTAATGCATGTTTAAGTCATGGTTTCTGACAGCTCTTGGCTTACTGGTGTATTTTGTTCACCAAGAATATTTTGCATGAGTTGCAAAGGTGATGCTATCAGTGGTAGAAAGTGGACTCATGATGGCAGAAATGTACAGGCAGCAGCAGAGCACCAGCACAGCAGAAAGAGGTGAAGGGCGAAAGTTATTCTGATGTTCAAATGGAGTTGAATTCTGCTTCAGAATCTGTGATTGAGCATTTCTGACCTGTAAAGGAGAGCTTCTGCTGCTGTCATTCATGCTGATTGTACCCTTATCTCTTCCTTTCCTCTGGAGGCTTAACCCTAGTGACTTCCATGCACTGTGGAGCAAGCTGCTTGCCATCAGCTGCAGTCAGACTATGTGTAAATATTCTCCCTCACTGCACCTGCCAGGTGTATTGGAATGAGGTTAAGCTGCCACCTCTCACACCCATGAGACAAACAAGCTACTCCCAGGCAGTAGGCTAAAGTATTCAAAGCCATGGTAGTGCCTCCATACAAAAGTACACAGCCGGCCAACTAGGAGAGACCTGTATCATCTTGATGGGAAATGCCACTACGATGTGATGTCACCAGTCATGGTGGGTTTGAGAGTTAAAATGCATTCAGTATATAGGGATTTTCTCAAGAAAATATTTGTGGCAATTGAGGAAGGCTGGTGTAGCTCTATAAATGCACCTCAAGACAATCATTTATGACTCTACCGAAAGAAATGGCTTTTTCCTTCATAATTGAGACTGACATATATTAATTTAGTTCTTTGCCCTTTACCAAGGTGGTTCACATTTTCTTTATATCAGGTTCTTTGCAGCTCTAGCCGGCCATTTTGAGCCTGGGAACACAGCTAGTACATCGCACGGCCAAGCTGGATTTTAAAAGGCCTACACCTTGGTAGAATCATGAGGTTTCTCCCTTACAGAGCAGCTTCTCTGCTCAGACCTAGGCTGGTTGGGTACCGTGTGCCCTGCAGCCGTGTGTGTCATCTCCTCTGCATGCCTCATTCTCCCCTTGCTGTTTTTGTTTCTGCCATTTCCCAGTTTTTTCACTACCGGTCTGGGCACACGACGACTCTGGAAGACCATCAGCAAAGTAAATTAAAATGATGTGCCTTGGATTTCGCACCAGCGGGCCTCAGTTCGGTTTCAGAAGTTCATTGTTAGTCTTCTGGTATGATAGCGACTCCCTCAGCAGCTCAGACAGCAGCAGCAGATGGGCCTAAGAGTTATGTTTCCGAGCCTGCCTGCCCCTCCTTGCTCTTCCTGTCTGTCTGAGTGCTCACATTTTGTGTTGTAAAATCACACAGCGTGTATCCCGACACCACCCCCAGCAGCAACAACGGAAAAACCCTGGGACTCACAGAAAATGTATCTGTGGGACCGAAAGATATCTCAGGATCCCAGGATCCTGCTTTCTGTGGTCCCAGGTTGCATTCCCTAGTTAAGCACCATCAATATCAATACTTAATGGTATTCTCTAAGCTCAGGCAGTGAAGAAAATAGGGTTGTTATCTATCAAAGCACATTTTAGTTTTTGACAAGTAAAAAGCAGCATGGGGAATGCAGTAAGTCTGAAATGAAAGCCTAAAAGAAAACTCATATAACATCTGGTGTCATTTATCCCCTGTTGGCCTTCCATAGTGTGATATGATGAGCTTGTTCTGATTTAAGATCAGATGATTTGGTTTGAAAGAGGGGAGTGGGGGATGCAGGCAGTCTGGCAGCAAATTGGGATACAAAATCTGCTCAAATAATTGGAAACACGACAGATTTTCCTTAACTGATGCCAGTGGCATCTTAGTTTATCCATCTCTCTCAGCTGAATTTGTTAAGTGCATTATCTTATTGGTTTTAAAGTTTTCATCTCACTTATTTGCAGGGGAAAATGTGAGCAAATCAGTCATGATGGATTGCCTAATTTTCTGGGCTGAATAAACCAGTTTTATAAGACTGTTGATTCCTGGGTTATTAGTTAATAGAAACATTTATCAATTTCTTTATAGAGAAGGGGAAAAAAACTTTAACCAATGATTGCATTTTAAAACTTTCATTAATGTTTCCACATAATGCTTAGTGTTGGACATGAATATGGTAATCACAGATTTAAGGTTGGCTTGAAGCAAATTTTTTTTTTGTCCTTCCTCTCTTCTCTTTTTTCTGTAGAAATTAGGGAAAAAAAAGTCAAGCAAAAGGATGTCATTAGATGGGTAATTACGTTGAGTGTTCTTTGATCAAGAAAAGGGGCAGAGGAAGAGAAAGATCATTTCCTAGCTAGCAAATGCAATGCCTGTTTCTATTACCAATTTTCTCTACACAAAACAGGGCCTGATTCTGTGAGCTTGAACCCTTACGACTGATCAGTCTCTGTGTTCTTCTTCTTCTTCTTCTTCATCTTGACTCAAGTGTCGGCCGGACGTTAACCCTCACTTCTGTGTGGCTTGAGCACAACATTAAAGTTGTGCTTGAAGATATTCCATGAAGCCTTTGAGGTACTTTGAGGTACCTAAATTAATACAGAAGTTTTTATGTGGTTCACGATGGAACCACTGAAAATGGTGGTTTGCTGATAGAGATCCAAGCGATATAATCCATGTGTTGACCCTATTAAAAAAAAAACAAAAAACCCCACTTCCTAAAGGCAAAAACTCTCCCTTCAGTCTTACTGAAGTGTCATCAAAATCTGTTTTTAAATGCAATGTGTCCAAGCAGATGGAGACCCAGTGCAAACAGAGGGGCGATATAGCCGGCGTACTGCATTAGGTGTGGCACTATGGACTGCCCCAGCTGATGCTCACAGGGACAAAAAGATGTCCTCTTGCTCTCATCGAGGTGTAGCTTGCCCTCACCCAGGGTGTAGCTGTGCCGGTTACCTGCACTTTATAAAGCCCTTTGCATAAAGGGCCTTAATATAACTAAGAATCTTTGCACATTGATCAAACCCAAGTATCATTTAAAAAGACATCAAGTTCAGAGCAAGAATACATCATGTGTGGACCGGTGAATAATGAACTCATGTTCTAAATGAGATGCAGGATGTCCATTAAATTTTTTTAACACCTCTATTTCCATTTCCATCTCCTTTTTAACATCTCAGATACCTGTGTTGAGCCGTGGTTCCAGAAGTGCAAAAGACACTTCCTTCAGAATAAGAATGAAGGGAGTTAAAAAACTTTTATGCAAGTAGACTTTGCTGTGAAATGTTATCTTTTGTTAGTTCAAAGGTTTCTGAAGATATAAATTCTTCACAACTGCCCTGAGGTACTGAGAATGTAAATTGAATACTTTACAATTTGTAGACTGTTCCTGCAGTAATGTGTATCTCCTCTGTGAGTGAGTGTTTAGGGATTTTTCAATTACTGTAGTCTGAAAACTCTCTGAGATTCTTTAGGGCAGAAAAAGGCTTCCTCCTCAAAGTTGAGTCACTGATGTTCAAATTAGCTGCCAAAAGCATTCTAATGATCTGTGTTCCAGATTTTGCTAAACAGGGAAAAAAATTGGCCCATTTCACCAGGGGAAAGAAAAAAAACACCCCAAGCCTTTCCTCCCCCACCAGAAATATTCAAAGGTTAGGCATTTTGCCAGGGTCAAGAGTGAGATGAATTGTTGACAATAAGTACACCTTGTTCGATAGGTCAAGGTCATTATTAAGGGATTCAAATGAACTTCTTTACATTTCCAGGGCTGTAGCATATGTGTGGCCTCCAGGCTCACCGTGTTGTTTAATAGCTTTTGTGAAGCTGTAAGTTAAATGATAAATTGGTTGAATATGTCTTTAAACCCAGTCCATTCCAAAACTGTACACAGTACTCTCACACTTTTATATACTGCGATCAAATGCACTTTACAGAGCACGGTACAAATGGTCAGAAATGCCAGCATTATGCCAGCTGATTATGATTTAGCAGTGTTTACCACAGACTACTCTTGCTACAGTTTATTGCTGCTAAGGTCAATAACTAATAGAATTTAACAGCTATTGCCTCTCTAACAAATAAAAGATCCCAGCGTATTTCTAAATGCAACGTGCATCAAAAATAGTGCAGTTGAAAACACTGGGGGTGATAGAAGTCTGTAATATTAAGTAACTCATTAGGACATCATGAGGCTCTTCTGCGGCAGCCAGCAGGGGTGACCATCCTGGTCCCTCCGACTGTCCAGGGCTGAGCTGCTTCCTGGCTTGAGAGCAGGTGGGTGGGTGAACCACCGCACCAGCCCGCATCATCTGTGGGAGCTTTCCTAAACCCATGCACTGGTCATCTATTTCCAGATGCAGCAACTACGTAATTAGTTCCCAGATGAGTTGATGCAATTCATTTGCCAAGATTTGGATTGCTCATGTGGTTTCTGCACAGCGATTGGTCATTTGGAGGCACTTCTGACACAGAAAGTGGGGAATGTTCTCTGAAATTAGAAGGCAGCAGACTAAAGTGTGATGAGAGGGAGTATTTCTTAGAATCATAGAATCATTTAGGTTGGAAAAGATCTTTAAGATCATGGAATCCAACCCTTTACCCAGAACTGCCAAGTCACCGCTAAACCAAGTCCCTCAGTGCTATATCCACTTTTAAATACCAGCAGGGCTGGTGACTAAACCACTTCCCTGGGAAGACTTTTCCAATGCTTGACGACCCTTTCCTTGAAATTTTTCCTAATATCCAATCTAAATGTCCCCCGGCTCAATTTGATGCCATCTTGTATGGCACAAGTGGTAACTGACAGAATTCGTCTCCACAAAGTGTCTTGTTCTGAGGGCTGGAAAGGGAGAACTGAGAGAAAACCTCAGTTGTATTTGAAAACTGTTTCATTCTTGTAGCCTTCAGAATGTTAAGCCTTAATCTGCTACCCTGACTTTGTTTGAAAACATTTAGTGAATATTGCCAGCCTCCTCTCAAGTTTTTTTCCTACCCCTGAGCCTGTTGCTCTCTGGCTTGTATTCTCTGTTTACAAACCTTGTTTTCATTCAGATCCTGCCATTTACAAACCAAAGATTCACCCTTTCCTATTTCATTACTCCCTATCCACCAGTATTAATTTGTTCCACTGCATGCTTTACTATTTAGCTCTGTGAGACTTTCTAGTCAGCCCAGAGACTTTGCAGCCATTTAAATTATGCAAAATGTGCACGCTTTTAAAACAAAAAGTACACAGCCTGCCCTTTTCAGTCAGTTTATGAAATGGTATTATTGTAAATGAGACCCATGTCTTTGCAGTGTGTAAATTCAGTTCACAGTCACTGGTGAACTTCTCTTCCCTGCCTCCAGCTCTGCCAGTGGCCCCTTTCTGCACCCCCAGCGGGCTGGCGTGTTTCTGGCCACGCCGAATGTGACACCTTCTCTTCTCTGCAGATCTGCCAAGGGTCAAAAGTCCTGCAGCGTGCTCTTCATAGACCATCTGCACTGTGCCTGGCTTTCAAGAGTGTGATCCACAGGGAGGAGATTTGTCTGCATAGGAATTCTTCATAGGATACAATGAATGTATAATTAAAGAGGATTTTAATGCAAGGAAGTATCAGAAATGTAACTTTGGCCAGCCTGTCAGAGCTTAGGCACACCAGAAGCTTTACTGTGACTTTGAAGAAAAAGAAGTCACAACTGATAAGCCTTCCTTAGCTGATCACTTCTTAAACAAACTCCTGTGATAATTCGCCATCGATAGCATGGGAAGCAGGGAAATAAGGACGCTGACAATTAGGTTAAATGCCACAGTTAAACCCCGCGAGACCCGGGAAATAAATAGTCAAGAGCAGTTTGGTGAACACACAGCAGGCACAGGAGTATTTTCCACACGTTTCCTTGCAACCCAACTTTTTAACCCCGCGTCTTTGCCTTTTCTCCGGTACTATTTAGTTGCACAAATTATCCAGGATAAACCGAGTAACTGGGCCAGATTACGCAGTTTGATGTGTTTATTTCTGGGCGAGCAGTTTCTGGGATCTGTTAATGTTTCCCGGCTGGATTACGGAAACGCCGAGTTCCCCCCTTTCCTGAGCACGTCGGTGTTCTTCCCCACTGGTCCCTTGCCGCCGTGGATGACATAATCTGCCGTCGGGCCTGTTCCCTGGCAACTGTCCCATTTCTTGGCTCTTTCCAGCTGAAAGCCAGTCTGAGTCACCCTGCACATTTCCAGTGTATCAAACAGACATAGGCTCGAGTTAATCTTGTTAGCACAATGAGGCAGTTTTCAAACATTGCAGCAAATCAAATCATCCCTAAGGACCGGGAGGGAGGAGAGGGCGGAGGGAGGGTGGGGGAGAAGGAGGCGAAGGCTAACCATCAAAGGTGGAATGAGCACAGAGGGAGCCCGGCTTCTACCTGGACAGCAGGCTCCTCCGTCAAGGCACCACCAGATCCTGCTCTTCCCAGTGCCACCTCCCTTCCCACCGGTCCCGCATCCATGCCGTGCTCAGAGTAGAGGCAGCAATGGGCAGCGACAGTGAGAGAGCTCATCTATCTGCGAGGAAAGAAGCAGCTTTGATGGTTCCCCAGTGGATGTAATTGTGCTCATTACTGCCCATTTACATTTCATCACTCGATTATCGCAAATGCCTCATTACTGTTGATAAGGGTTTGCTGTTGAACTACTTGCTAACTATTCATTCCTGAGCTTTGCTGTCATCAGGCAGACCTGTGTGAGACAGGAGAGGACTGGGGAGGGCTGGGGGAGAGGGCGGAGCATTGAGAAGACATGGGGAGGGGGAGGAGAGACAGGAGGTGAGAAAGGTCTTCTATCAGATTTGATTAAAGGCTGTGATTTAAATCGATATTTAATAAAGTGGCTGCTGCCACATAACGCGTGCAATTCCCCATGCAGGCAGAATCATGAATCCGAGGGCCTTGCTGCCTGCTACATAACTCAATTGGGTTTTGTGCACTGGTCTGGCACCTGTGTCCCTGAGCACAGCGCCTCCGAGGTAATGGGTTTATGAGCCGATGAACAGAGCTGATAGGTTCTAAATGGATTAACTAGGTGTCTGCAGCCTAGTGATGAATACATCAGGAAAAAAAAAAAAAAAAGGAGAGAGAGAGAGAGAAAGGAAAAAGGAAAAAAAATTGTCTGCATAAACAGAGAGTGATAGAATGTGTTGACAGACACTGTGGCTGTCACGAACCCCACAGGGTGAAACACTGCTCAGCTCCTGTCAGTCAAGTGCTCTCTGAATAGCAGGTGAAGGCAGCAAGGCTTCCCAAGCCTGCAGGTGAGAGGTAGCATCACCCTGCTGCTGCTCCAACAACTGCTGCAAAAGGCTAAAATGGAGCATGACTCATCTCACAGCTATGGCCAGTCTGGGATTTCCTCAAAGGCTCTGCCTATGCTGTTTTGGCTGGTGGGCCTGCCTTCCACTACAGCTTAAGCACACGCTCCAGCCAACCTGCGCGTGTATTTATATCCCTGGGATACAAATTATTGTTGCTATTGTTGTGGTCTCGCGGTGGTTCCTCAAGCAGGGTTGGATTTCTGCAGTGCTGAGCCCTGCACACAGACATCCACTGTAGGCCACTTCCTGCCCCTAAGTGTTTTTAAAGCGAATAAACCACAAGAGCGATGAAAGAAACATTCTGTTGTTCCCAGATGGGAGATAGGAACCGATAGATTAAATAATTTGCCCAAGATTCCGTAGGACAACTGGAAACTGAAGCCAGATCTCTTAAACTCGGGTCTAATGCCCAAAATGTGGAGTCATCCTTCCTCCTGTGGATGGGGCCATAGATTCTCACAGTCCACGACTGATCTACAGAATATGTTGTAAGTGGACAATAAAATCAGATAGACTTTAATGATGACCTCTGTTTACTACCATTAGGCTACAGTGGTAGGTTGGAGGATTTAGTGGGTTTATGGCTTTTCTACCCCCTTTTGTGTTGGCTAACAAGATGCATGTTTTGTAAGTGCCATAATCTGCCACAACACTGAAAAACAAACAAAAAAAAATTTTTAAAAAGCCATGTTTGTGTATGCAGACATCACACAGGTAAATGAACTGGTGTCTGTGTCTGCCGTCACAGTTACACAGGAGTTAACCAGACTGGTTTGAAGTAGGCAGCTGTTCTTTAGGATATGTTGCCTTTTTACCAAAAATTGAAAACTGAATACTTCTATTTGAAAAACACTTCCACAGTGCTCATGAGAGTTATATTTTGGATTTGTATCCCACCATTGTTCTTGCTGTGTGATTCTCCCCAAACAGATTACATTGCATATAATTTTCACCTCTTGCTGAGCTGCTGAAATGAATTATGGAATCCATTGGTTTCCCATGGAAATGAAGTTAGAAATATTAGTACCCCAGATATTTCAAAATTGAAATCTTTAGTTTAAAAAAGTAAGAAAGGAGTCTTTTGCAAGAAATAGCATATTTTCTCTCTTTTCTTGGTGAAAAAGGGAGTAATTTTCAGCCTTAAATATGTTTAACATAGAACGGGGTAAGCATGTCAGATAGCTGCTTACTATGTTGTTGCACATAAACCACAATTTAAAACCATTGTCTGGTTGTGTTAAGCCATGATTTCAAAAGTCTGCCCAGCCAGGGTGCATCCAGGAGAGTGAATTCTCTGAGGTGTTGCTCTGTACCCACATTTACTGGTTGCTTTTTAAATTCTTGTCCCAATTTTTAGTAAGTCTATTTCTGAAAGGAAAAAAAAATGTAATGGAACGAGTTACTTTTTTTTTTCCTACAAAACAACTTCTGCAACAAAATTGTATGCAATTAGAGTGGCTTGAATCATTCAGTATTATTCAGACCATCTGGGTAAACTATATAATGCCATCCTGGCTGTAGCAAACTGCATTCAAAAGCATTATGAGAAAAAAGCAGGTTTTTCTACAAGGATTAATTTTGGAATAGGAAAAGAAAGTTATGGCCATGGAGACAAAAATATCAATCAGCAGGTGATGACGGTTGGTCAGATAACAGTTGGTTCTGTGTAAGATAATGCAAAAAAGCTCCAATCGTAATGCTTGTCTGACTCACTGAATTTGTGAGGGATTACCTTCTCATTTTAAATTCACTGTGTATAATCCAGCCAGACCTCAGCCACACAGGTAGCTGAAGATTCTGGACACAAAAGTTCCTTCTGAGTTCTGAGGTCTCTGATGTCTGTGTCTATTAAAGATACAGTAAATGTCATGATTATACATACATAAGTCTACACTAAATGAACAGCCATTAGTCACAACCAAAGTGCATCTTATTATGTCTGTATGTCTTAAGAGTTTCTTCCTGTTTATTAGTGATTCAGTGTCACAAAAACAGATTAGAGTACAGAATTTCCCCCCTGAAATTTGAAAGAAAAAAAAAGGTGAACTAATCACTGCAAACAAGAGTGTGACCCACCAAAAGGAAAAAGTGCTCTAATCTAAAAATACCTGTGTGACAGACATAAAATGCACTATTGGTGGACTCACCATGGAAGGATGTGTTGAGGTACAACATGAATTTTGATAATTTTTTAAAATGAAATGTTCAATTCTGGTCAAATTCTGTTTATTTTGCTCAAAATTTTATCGTCCTAATTGCTAATGTACTGCCTCTTACCAATGAACATTCCCGCTTAATACTTCTCCAATTGAGTTGTGACTTAATTTCATCGATAGATCACTAAATCCAGACTTAAAAATATGAGTGTTGCCAACACTCCTACCATCAGTTCCTCCATTGTAGATAGAGTTGGAAAAATGGAGGCACTCAGGTCAGTGTACCAGCACAGGAAGAAAGAAAATGTAGCTGCTTCTATTTGGCTGATCAGGAGATACCAAAATAAAACATTATACAGAAACAAATCATGTATCATTCTAATTCCTGGTGTAATTTGGAAAATGTGCAAACCTTTAAAAAATTATTTTCGTATCAGAATGTTTCCTTTTATTAAAAATATCAATTAAATATTCCTGCCCTGTCACCTGACCTCTCCCCCCTGCCTTCCCTCCAGAATAAAAAGACTGTTATGGAGGAAGAGTGGTTGCCTCCTGGCATTAAAACATGGACTATGTGCATCCATTTGTTCAGTGGAAATCATAGACCCTTGAGTCACACGAAATGGTGACTCAGAACCAGAGTGAGATGACCTTGGGAGGCTCTCTGTCAAGCCAGTTCTGACGCTTTTGTTGTCGTTTGTGATCCTTGATGATACTTTGTCTTGCGTTCTGAAGGGCCCTAATTTTTGTCCTCTGGAAAACTGAGATCAGTCAGAAATATTTTCTTCCAGGAGGTAAGATGCTGTAGGGAGCCCTTTGATTGCCCTTAGTAAAGGCTCTCCTCCTTCTGGTTGCTGCCCTCTGTGGTTTTCCCTCTGCGGGGAAGGTTTTTGGCCACCCTACTAGCACAATACTTCCAGCTCGGCCCTACAAAGTCCTCTCAGATGCTTTAGCCAGCATTTGCTTCCTCTTTCTCATCCATTCCTGCAAGGAGTATTAATTAGTCCTGTCCTTTCTTGTCTTCTACTTCACGTCTAACCCCATGAAGTATTAAGGATAGACGTATGTAAGTATATTTGTGTTCTGAGGAGTGATCCATGAGCAGTTTGTTCTGTCATGAAATTTTGCACCACTGACATATGCATAACTGCCTATAAAACAGTTAAGGGTGCTGAGCACTCCTGACTGGTACCTCAGGAAGAGCAGCGAGGGTGTTCAGCTCTCCTGGGTCTTGGCCACGGGGGCATCTCACAGGAAGGATTTAGTCAACCTCATCCAAGAAATACTTTGCAGATGCAGCTCAATGAAGGCATCTGGACCAAGAAAGATAATTAAACCAGGACAGAAACAAAGACGAACTCCTTTCATAACCTAAAGAGAATCTGACCAATTGACTCCCTTTGTTTGTATCAGCTAAACATTCGTGCATGGAAATCCGATGGTTAGAATAAATATTTGGTGCCTACTTGGTAATATTCATGAAATGCATTTACATGTTTAGATTTTTCCAAATCTGCATACCTAAACTTTAAGCATATGTGCAATCAGCTTCAAGTTTTCCAAACAAAAATAGACCAGGAAAGGGGGGAAAAATAGCATCTGCTCCTCAGCTAATCAAACCACCCAGGGAGATTGTCAATAAACAGTGCAAGGACCAGGTCCTCCTGCCGCTCCTTATTTCCTACGTGTCATATTCCGTAGTGGCCGTTAACTGAAAGCAGATCATTGAAGATTGCTGACAAGGGGTTGTAGCTTTTTGGTTTTTTATTTAAGAAAGGTTTGAGTGGGAGGCACTGGCAAAACACTGGAGTGAGGAGAAGGAAGTGTGAGAAGCACCTTCCTGATCATCAAAGTGAGAGGAGGGTAAAGAGTTGCTGCAGGTGTGAGAGCAGAGTCCCCTGCAGCCACTGGAGACACCCTGGTGGGGCTAGGGGAGCTGGAAATGAAGGAATGAAATTAGGAATGGGAATCAGAGGGTGAGAGTATTTTACTTTTTTTGCCTTTGTTCCTCACCTTTCAACTCTATTTTAGATGGCAATAAATAATTAATAAAATAACTTAATAATTTATTTTTAATGAAAAAAATTACTTTTCACCAAATCAAGTCTGTTCTGCCCATGAACATTGATAATTTTATTGATAATTTTTGGTAAGCTTTCCCATCATGTTTTTCCTTCTCTGTCCTCTCGAGGAGGAGTAGTGAGAAAGGAGTGCGTGGCCAAGGCCGACCTTCCACAGAAAGGAAGTCATGATAGCAGTATATAAGAGGATTTCCTTGACAAAAACAATTACAAGATTTTTGAAATCAGGAGGCAATCTATGACTATATGATAGCATTTATAATAAATAACTGGAACAAAGCATCCAGTGTGTGTGTGTAAGCCATTATATTGTGCTGAAGAAAATGCCAAATCTTCCTGGCACGCTTACGTATCCCTTAGGAAGAGTTACTTGCCACCTTATTTAATGAGTGCTTGTGCATGTTGAAGAAAAAAGGTGATTTCTATCTGTGCTGTTAGCACAACATTTTGAGTGGATGGAGGGCTGACACTTTGAACTGAAAAATATTATAATATACAATTTGCTTAATGTTACATGCAACTTAGAACTGTATCCCATATGGGACTAATGAGAAAATTAGAATAAGAAACATGCCAATACAGGGAAAGGTGAGGAAAAAGGGTGACAGCTATTTTATCTATTACCATTTCATACTAACAACAGCCACTTTTGGGGTTTTGTTTGGGTTTTTTTTGGTTTGCCCTTTTTTTTTTTTTGTCTTTTTTCCCCCCTTCCTTTATTTTTATTGAAGATAAGGCCCTTTCATGGTTTTCTACAATGCATAACATTCAACCCCGTCAGCTTGTATGGTATGGTATGGTATGGTATGTTTTCCCCTTGACTGGTCAACATGTGCTAGACATGCTGTCATGTTAAAACTGGTAGCACTGGAAAGACTCGGCATAAGCAGGATGGAAAGTGGTTGGGGTAGGCATAATGTCTGTTTTCCTAGTATAATTGTTGCAGGATCTGCCAGTCAGAAGAAAGCCTGTGCCAGAAAGGAAATGGTGTCAGAAAGAGCCGAAACCTGCTGACTGTGGAGGTAAGGTGTTGCTTTCATTTCTTGCACCTGGGTTATGTGCTGCCAGCCCTGGGGAAGCAGCTCTGAGTATGTGACCACGGCTCAGTGCATGGCAGTGCCACTGTACCTATAATCCCTTTTCCATCAGATCAGGATGTGCCATTCTGTGCTTTTAAACATGTGGACTGCAAAGGGGAATTTGTGCCTAAACGAGGTATTTTGGTGTCAAACCACCAGGTCACTCTTTCCTTGAGTTGCAATATGCTGTAACACACTGAGGAGGTTGCTGTAAGGTTCCCCCACACCCTCACCCCTGCCTGTAAGCAGAGCTTTTAAAGCAGTAGCCAAGATGTATAGAGAAATTACTTCAGATTTATTTACAGAGACTCATTTGTGTTGAACTAGCAGTTTTCTATTGTGTCAGCAACTCTCTATTGCATTTATTTGTTACTGTGACATTAGGCAAGAGTACAATCCTATTAAACCTGTACATTACATTTCACAGAATTGTAAGCCTTTTTTATTTCACAGAATGAGAAGAAATATGAATTCTTACTGCTGAAAATTCCTGATACAGCAGTCAAGACTAAAGATACTGTCACTGTCAGAGCAGGAGCTTGGTGGGGTTTTTTTAAACCCATGTATTTTGCAATAATTTCATTCCTAAAATAAAATTTACTGGTTTTTGACATTCAGTGGGGTGATAAGGAAGGTATTGAGACTTCTATCGGTGAAGAATTGAGAGGAAAGTTATCACTCTGTTCTTTACAGTTGGCATCTTGTTTAGCAAGGAGTTTCTTTGTTTTGAGCCTAGCCTCCGTTTTGCAGTTAGACCATTGATGCAAAGTTTTTAAAACTCATCTGTTAAAAACCCGAGTTTAAAATGGCAATTCTTTCTAAGCCCATGCTATCTAAGACCCTCTGAGCATTTAGATGGTTACAGAAGGATGATGGCCCTGAGATTTCCCCACATGTTCTCAGGGCCAGCTGAGGGCCTCACTCTCACTGGTCCTGCAAAAACCCTCAGCAGAGACATTCTTCAGAACATCCTCGGGTAGCAAAAAGCACTCTGTTGGATCATTGTTCAGGAATGCTTTGGTTTTCTTCAGGGACAGCTAACATTTTGTAGCAGCAGTGCAGACCCTTTGAAAAGTCCATGAGAGTGAATGACCGTATAGCACAAACTTACCTCCTTTACTCTTTGTGAATGCCTTGGGCATAGGAAACAGATCATGATTGGAAAAAGAGTGTTTGGTGAGACACACATTTAGTCATGTCCTCATTTAGCGTATAAATGGAGGAAAAACAGTATTTGTGCAAACCCTTTCCAAAAAGGGAGAGAATGGGAAACCAACTTTGAAAGTCTCTTACCACTGTGGTAAGAGTGCAAGAGATCAGAGCCTATAAACACAGGTTTTTTCTGCTAACACAATTAACTATTTTAATTAACATGATGGATTTACTGGAAATTATAAAGAAATGAGAACTTGACTTTTGCTGGGGACAGAAGTCTGTGGTCCTGTTTCAGACTCCGGGTGGGAACCCAACAAATTCTAGTTCATTTCTTGTTTATGTCATGCCTTTGGTGTCACCTTGTACAAATCCCTGTGTCTCTACATCTGTTCTATCTCCCATAAAAAGATAGATGTTTTGTAAGGGTTTGTAAGGCACTTCAATATTTTTGTGATCAATCCCATTGGATTTCTCGGGATGAAAAGTCTATTTGCAAAAGATTATAAGATCTGATTACAAGGTCTGTTCAAATACTTCCTTACTGGCTATTTTATTTGCTATGATACAAAATTTGTTGAAAATTTCACTCTGACAACAATTTCTAGACCATTTGTAATACATAGCAGTGCAAAGTTAAGTTATGACAAATAGTTTTTAAAAAGTGACTGTTCTAAAGATCTACTTGTATTTCTCAGTGTGAGATTGTTTACAGCAATATGAATTTTCTGAGGCAAATTTTCCATGGGACTACACTGATTTACACTAGTTGGAGACCTGGCCTGTTGTGTCTATATTAATAGTAATTTTATGTGAAGTTACAGCCATTTTAAATGTTGATAGCAAGGCTATTTGTTTTCTGCCATGTACTTGCATCTAGAAATGCCTGAATATTTACATCTTTGTCTATATTTTTGTGACAAAATAATGTGACAAAATAATGTTTAGTACAAAACTGTTGACTCAAATTTGGTTATCATTTTCTTTTTTTATGGCTAAATTATTATGCAAATGGAAATGACTGAACATGTGCCCTATTATTAACTTTTATCCTCTGCAAATGTGTAGATAGTTTTGAGTCTTAAATCCCACACGAATAAATAGTTACGTTAACATATATGTTATTTGCAAACTTGCATGCTGTGAATCATATGTGCTAACGTGGTATTTGTTTGAATGATTGAGATATTGGATGACCTTCAAAATCTCAACAGGTGAAAAGTTGGAGGTATGGGGAGTTCTGTGAGAGCTAAGCAAGGTTTATCAAAGTTCAATGTTGGAAAAATAAGATTACACATACCTTTGGTATTTCTTGAGATAATT
This sequence comes from Mohoua ochrocephala, assembly GCA_013398855.1. Lineage (NCBI taxonomy): Eukaryota > Metazoa > Chordata > Aves > Passeriformes > Acanthizidae > Mohoua > Mohoua ochrocephala. The sequence continues at coordinate 192,204 of VZTA01005517.1, read as the reverse complement.
TGCAATTTTTTAATTTGGCCAAATATTTGCATTAAAATGTACCTGTTTTTCTGCTTCTAAGGGAAGATTTTTGTTCATCCTAACTCTCTAATGCAATGTAAGAAGATCTGGGGTAGTACTGAATTCTAGTTCTGGTGAATTTCCTTGGATAAAAGTTCCACCTGGAAGCATGAGTACAGAGGCCTGGGGAGAGAAATGGGATCCTCAAGACTGGGACACTGGCAGCAAGGATGCCAACAACCCAGGCAGTTCTGTGGCAGCCTGGTGAGGCTGAGCTGAGGCACAGCTGAGACAAAACAAAAAGACTTCTCTAAGGCAAAGACAGGATTTTGAAACCTCTTAAGCAATTCAGTATCACCAAGGTCAGAAGGCAAACTTTTGCCTGCTTTGTCCAGGGCGAGTGAAAAAAGAGAAGGCAGGGTTCCCTGCTAGTATTCCAGAGTTCAGGCTGAGGTTTGAAAGTGCTTCCCATCCCAGTGTAATTTCAAAAAGTGAGTCATGGTTGCATGTGTACAGCATGAGACAACTGAAAAATGCCAGATCAACCAAAACCCTGAGCGTTTGATCTCTGTAGTTTCAGTCATCTCAAGATGGAGAAGAAGCTTGGAGCTGGGAAAGTACTCAGAGTTTCTACTCCTGTTTGAAAGGGTAAAACTAATAATTTGAACTGGCTGTTTTTCTAATCCATGATACAAATATCAGGGTATCCCCAATTCCTTGTGCAATAACCCTGTTTTCATGCACAGGAATATCGTATCTTGAAGGAGGACATATTTAACAGCAGACACCATTGTAGGTTTCATATTATAAAGAAATGTTTTTAAAACTTCTTTCTGTCATTGACTCTTTTTTGAGCTAAAGTATATTTTGCATTACAGTATTTTACCACAGGTGGCCTGGGTATTAATGCAAGTTACTTTAAATATGTGTGTGTTTGTGTGTGAATACACACCATTGTACTCTTGATCTCTGTTGAAAAATGTGAGGCCCCATTACAGCAGCGTATTTTCCCTTCAGAGCAGCACCTTCTTCATCAGCATTGGACATCATCTGTACATGGCAGCTCACGAGAATGAGACATCCTAATGCAGCCCTTACCAAAATGGATTTTGAATTTTCTTTTTTTTTTCATGTTAACACCACTCAGCATTTTCATTAGGACATGTAGAGAGCAAGTTCCTTGAATTGTGCTGATGGTGAGTCAGGAAGAGGTGAAAGTTACATCTAACACAAATGTATTCATACTTACAGCATTGGAAGAGACAAAATCTCAAGTTTATATCCAAAGTTAGAGACCAGATTCAAAGTCATGTTTGGCTAATCTGTCATCTATCTCTCCCCACCAAAAGTGTTGATTTTTGTTCTGTTTTTAATATTTTGACTCTGAGTTCTTTTGAAGGGGTGTGTGGGTTTTTTTGTAAACATTGTAAATTAAATGCTAAACACGATTCATTGTAACAGGAAAAAAATTCTCGAAAATCTGTGTGTTACTTTTCAAGGAAAATCTTCTGTCTTCTAAAAAGTTAAACACATTAGTAAGTGCTGGTGAATAAAGAAATATAGTGCAATATGTAGGGGGCCTTTGGTAGATTGAGATGGCTGTACTTTAAGTCTTTTAACATAATAACTATTGTTACATTGTTTTGAAATGTTTTGCAGAATTTTGTAGCTGAGAGAGAAATAATCCAGGGCTCAGAGAAGACAGAAAACACCTTGTGGTACAGCAGTGTAAGAAGGCAAATCAATATATGTGAATGTTACAAAGTTCGGATGACAAGTATTGTGTTTCCACTGATTAAAAATGGAATAGCAGAAGAGTTTGCAGAGATTTATAGAATAAAAAGTGTCCTCTTTTTATTTAAAGTCTCAGAAACTTCTATCTGATCACTAGTAAGTATTGGTCATCAGTAAGAGATCAGCTGTTGCTAATTTTTTTTTTTTTTTTATGCAAGAGCACTCGGAATCTGTCAATGATACTCCAGTTCAGAAAGCACTTTGTGGTGACAGCTGGTAAACACCTTCTTTCTTAGTGTCAGTCCCAGAGACGCACTTGGAACATATGCTGGAAGATGAAACAAATACTGTGTGGACAGCTCAGAAAACTCCCAGTTTGTAATTTATTTTTCAAGATGAATTCAATTTGTTTGCTACATCAAAAAATCACCGAAAAGAATAGCATGAAAGACAAAAGAACTGGCCAACAATTGCAGTCTGGAAACAGTGGAATTCCCTTGTGTGTTGCTCTGAAAATTGTTCCTTTAAGAATAACAGTGTTGTATCAGCAGTCTCTAAGAAATCACTGTTGAGTTTCTGAGACAAATGATTCTAACTGACATAGTTCAAAAGAGAATGAACTATGTCAATAAATGGTGAGGTGTCATCAGAGAGGCCAAGAAGACTGCAAAGGTTTAAATTATCACCCTAAAGTAACTCTTATGATGTAAAGAGCTTTCTTTTTTTCTTTGCAACTTATTAGCATTCTCATTCTTCTAAAAAAGCCAGGTGGAAATTTTTGAAATATTGACATGTATTAGAGTTTTCCAGAATTATTCATGTTCCACAACTATCACGTTGCAGGGAAAGTATAGAGTTGATAAATGGAATAATTTCTGTGCCACTGATAGCACATCTGTCATTCACATGTCGCTCACTTGGGCCTGCACCCAGGTGATCAGAGAATTTCCCACACTTACCACCTTTGTCCAAAGATATTCCTTTTTAAATCACTTTGTCATGTTTTTCAAGATCTATGTTAGCGTTGTGGAAATCTAAATGAAGTCTCCTTCCCCTATTTATTTTAATCCAAAATATAGGCATGTATGTGTGTATATAAAAAATAAATATTATTAATTATAAAATAGTCTTTGTAGATGTGTTTCAAAGTTTAGAATTCCCAAATAAAACAATATTCCCAACAGCATTTTCCTCATTTAAAATTATTCATACGCATTCCCCAGAGTACGGGGAAAGCAGATAGCAGAGGCTTTTTATATACAGCGTATAATTGACAAAATCAGGTTCCTAGCATACAGATAAAAAGGTGCCCCATTTCTGCTGGATCCACTTTTTGAAAACCCGTGATGTGTTTTTTGATTCACTCACTGAGGGCGATGCCCGGAGAAGGGATGGGATAATTTTGGGGAGGGAAGAGACTCGTGTTTCAGGAAAAGTGATTACTCGGTATCCAGAGATCATCTGGGAACCAAGTGAAGAGAGTATGTGTGTGGTCTGAGGTCAACTGTCCCCATTGTTCGGTCTAGTCTGTCTCTCCATAATGAACTAGTCATTCTGCAAGCTCTGCCTTTGTGATAGAGCCAAGAATCGAGGGTGCTCATTTTAAAAAGCATCTCACTGATGCTCACATTTGCCCCTACTGAATTTCATGGATGCTAAACTATTGCTTCTGAAAATGCTGCCTCTTTTTTCTTACCTGTTTTACCCTGTGAGAAGGGGCAGGGAAGGAAGCGTCTTCTCCTCACGTGAGGAGGGACAAGTCCTCCTTTGCTGTGGAAATGCTGGCAGGTCCAGATCTTTAAGCCGGAGGAAAGTTTATGCTGAGGAACTGGGTATGCATGGTGCTGCAGGCATCAGCAGCTGGTTCTGCCTCTGAAGCAACAGCTGCTGTACCTGGGGCTGAATCAGGGTATGCTAAGTTTTAACAGGGGTATTCCTAAACTTTTCATCTCCAAGCACTGTGTCTGTTGCTTTGGAGAAACAGTGAGCAGTGAGTAAAACTATTTAACAGTTTCTGTCAAAAAATTTGGAACCTCAATGGCTATTTGACTTAAGTAGTTGAGAGATATTTTTCAGGAAAATGTTTCAAGGCCAGAAGCTTATGCTATTTTATAAATGTTTCCTTCCTTAAACAGCACTCTGAAGGGGTTAGGTTTGGTTTTGAACATTACCTCAGACAGTTTTCACAAACACATTTTGGAAGATGGGGGCTGGGCTAGTTTTGTTGGAAAATACTGCTTCCCTTTTGCAAAATTTTATTCTAAATTATTATTTGAATATGTGTATTGGAGCTTGTCATCCTAAGATCTTTGAATACATAGAAACCTTCCAGAATCAGGGAAGATAGCACATCTCTGTTTAATGGTCCTGACAGATTTTTCTTCTAGGTTCACTTCTAGTTGTTCTTTTATCCCTTTTATTATTTCTGGCACCAAAATTTCCTGTAGCAAAAAGCTCCATATTTTAATTACATGTCAAATGAGAAAGTATTTACTTCTGTTGACTGTAGAATAAGGCTGTAATAATTTCACGTTCTTCAGAATGAGAAATAATTATAATTGTTACCTATTCATTCTCTCCATGCCATTTGTAGTATGCTTTGATTTTCTAGTATCACAATTTATTTCTTTCTGAATCAGTAGAGTCCCAATCTGTAGTAGGTCTCCTACACTGCTGATCGGTGGCATCATCTCTCTTTTTCTAGGAGACAGAATGCCACAGGGACATTTTCTAACAAGATGCTTGTGTTGGTCTGTGCTAAACTTGGAGCTGGGAGGAGAAACAACTCCTATGATTTCAAGTGCTTTGACAGAACCTAAGAGTAAGGATAGTTCTGTGTGTACTTTTCTCTTACCTTTTAAGTTTTTATGCATTGGTGGAGCAGAATACTTCTGGTGTTCCAAGAAGAGTGCGGGTCTGATTCATACACACCTGTCAGAACAGCGAGGGAGCAGTCACCTTCTGCAATCGCAGCAGTTTTCTACCCAACTTCAAGGGAACCCCAATGATGACCAATTTGCAAAAATCTAGTGGCGAGTGTACATAGGCAAGTGTGAGTTTATATCAGATACTTTATGCCAGATTCTGCTTAGTTTTAAAATGGTGTCTGGGTAAAGGTGGATGAAAGGAGCTGGAGATCAGTATCACAGGACAGTGAGAACCTTGAGGAGCTCTCCTGGTGACGTGTTTTACTATCCAACAGCTTGGCTAGAGGTCTGTTTGAGCCAGGCTTCTTGCTGGAGTACCCAGGCTCCAGTCACACTCCCCTGGTGAGCCATGTCCTGTGACACTTGGAATTAAGCAGACTGCAAGAGCCAGTGAGAGCTGGCTGATGAGCAGGAGGTTTCTATAGCAAGAGCAACTGCAAAAAAGGGGAGATATGTAAGACCTGGCAAACAGAGATTTCACTACCAGCACAGCCCACTTCAGAGCAGAATTTCTGCTTGTCTTAAAGCAAAAAGTGGTGTCTTTTTATCACAGCTGTAACTCTGAGACAGTAGGTAAAAATGCTTGGAAGCTAAGAAACTTGGATAAGTGCTTGTTCTTAATGGGGGTTTTTAGGACCTGTGTTAATAGAGATGTTATTCTCTAGGTGTATGTCACTCAGTATTGCCATAGCTAATACTGATATTGTGATTCCTAGGTTCAGCTGAACAAGAATTCACTGTATTTTCTGCTATGCACTTTCAGTGAAATAGAAATATCTGTTCAAATATTTTGGAGAGTTAGATATTCTTTAATAAATCAATCATCATGTATTCAGGTGTTCTTTTTCAGTCATCCGGGGGGAGCAGAAGGAAAGAAGGAAGAAAAGTAGGGAGAAAACTAATAAGGTGAAAGTTGGGTGATAGTTTTCATTTTATTTGAGGGGGGGAAATGGAGAACTTTAATAAAATTAGCCTTTTCTGTCCTAGGGTTTAGTTTTCACTCGTGACAGGCCTTTTGTCTAGATCTACAGCAGTGAAATGGATCTAGTTCACTTACTTGACCGTAATAATTATTAGGCAGACAGAAAAACATACTTGCCTAAGAACTCTGATTAGCTAAAATGGTAAAGGATTAAGCCCATGGACCGAGACCAATGCCTAAGATTTTTTTTCCTAGAGTTGTGGTTGTTTGTATGTTTGCATTGTATTTAATTTCTTTCAGCCCACACAGCAGACTAGACAGACAAAAGAAAGAGAAGTAGATCTGCGAGAACGCCACTGTCTACTGAAATATACTGTAGGTCTGCCCTCTTCTGGGCAATAGGGTTCCAGAGCCCGCTGTGACAGGTTTTTGGTTTCCCTCATACTATTTTCCAGCCAGCTGTGTAAGATTTGTAGGCCTGTGAGCTGAGACAGCTCCTCCTGTCTTCTCCTCCCTGTTATCTCAAACTGTGAGACGATCCTTCTCGCACCCATTAGAAATTAACAGAAGTCAGGAATTAGGGATATGAGGTCATCAGCTTGCTGGGAAAAGATAAGCTCTGCCCTCCTTCGTTGTGATCTCCTGCGGAACTTGGAGTGCTCCTGAGGCAATGCTTTAGGATATGCTTAACACAAATCCCAGTCTCTCCATGTGTTGCATGTCCTGCCCAGTCTTGAATGTCATAATACAATGTCTTCTCACAGGTAACATAAATATCTGTGTTAAGCCTGGATCAGAATAAAAGAACCATAAGGAAAAAGAAAATCCAAAGAAGGAAATCTCAACTTAAAGACTTAGCATGAGGAAATAATCTCTCTAATTATGATGTGCAGTTTCACCAGGCTTGTTCTGCATCCAGAAACCCAAAATGAGCATTTGCTCAGAGCCAATAAAAGTTAACTCTTCCTGTCTCTTCCATGGGTAAGTGAATATGAATGCATTTCACTCTCAAGTTATTTTGGGATCTTCTATTCAGTCACTTGACACATTCTGATTCTCAGTTGCAACCATTTTAAATCCTCAGTGCTTTTGAAAACATAAAGGTGGAGAGTTTTTGTGAACATTTCCTTCTTTAGACCATCAGACTCTGTATCCACCTGGACCCAGTCACATTTGCAGGGCTCTGCAGTAGATTTAGGGTGCAGCCTGTACGGTGAAATGGCATGGCTGGCCTGCCTGGGTTTGCTTGGAGGGACGTTGTTCAGGGCCTGATTGCTGGATTATCCCAGTGTCTGTGAGGGATGTTTGCCATTCCACATCATGGTCTGACATCTTGTTATAATCTACCTTACTACTGCATGCTTTCTGCAGGCTTGGCAGTTTTCTTCTCACTCAGACAGTGCGTGTGTATCAAACCTCTGACCGTGGATGAGAATGCCTGGAACTAAGAACATTCGCACCCCTCATTTTCCTCTTGTGAAGCTCAGTTTTCACGGTTGCTTTCCAAAAAGACAATTTGCATATTTCATCCATTGTTAGTAAACAGATTATAAGGCACTCGTTTGTGTGCTAAATCACAGCAAACTGTGCTTTGTGAATCTGATTCTCATTTCCCCTTCATTCTAACCTGGCTTAACTCCATTGATTTCAGTGGAATTACTGCTGATTTATGTTGTGAAAGTGAGGGGAGAATCCAACAAGCAAATTTCCCTTTTGCACGTGAGCGTGCCAAAAGAAGTCCTAATTTACCATTGTGAATCTCTTCCAATATAGTGCTGGCTTAATTTCTTTCGAATTACTTGGCTGGAATGTTACTGCAGTGAATCAGGCCCAGGATTCATATAACTATCTTTGTGTGCTTCTTTCTCCTTGTTTATTTTTTCTCTATGTACATTACCTCACATGAAGACTGAATTTACTGTCTGCTTTGCAGGTGACTTGCATATGACTTTATAAGGAAATGCATTTTTTGAAATCACAAGATCAGTTCAACAGAAAATGGCTACTACAAATGGGAATTCCAACACAACAAATCTTTGTTTCTGTTTATGTCATACTATCTAAATAACCTGTAATTTCTCCCCAGTCTTTTTACAGTAGTATCTCAGTGTGTACTATAATTACTGAACGCTTGTGCTGTAACATGGCTTTGGTAATGATGTGAAAATGCTGCTCTGCCTCTCCTTTTATCTTGAGAAGGATATACATAACACAATGTAGCTAAATGTGTGATGATAACTCCTTACTCATACATAGCTGTGTCTAGCCATAACTACACAAAACTTGGTTTTCAGCAGTCTTTTCTGGTTTTTGTACTTTTTCATATTTGTAATAAATCCAGNGTTCTGGAAGCTTGCTTTAATTCCCCATAATTCTATCTTTTCACTATTATTTCTGTTAGTAATAAATACTCTTTAGATTATCAAGTTTGAGCCTGTTTTGCCTTGAAGCTCTTCCGTTTTTTCCTCAATAATCCTTATTTTTGCCCCCCACAAAAGCTGGATTTTTGGTTCCCCTTCTCTGCCTATCATGGCAGAGGCATATAAGTAAATAGTTTGCTGATATTGGGTATTTAACCAGACCAAACCCGCGACAGTCATACTATCTAAATAACCTGTAATTTCTCCCCAGTCTTTTTACAGTAGTATCTCAGTGTGTACTATAATTACTGAACGCTTGTGCTGTAACATGGCTTTGGTAATGATGTGAAAATGCTGCTCTGCCTCTCCTTTTATCTTGAGAAGGATATACATAACACAATGTAGCTAAATGTGTGATGATAACTCCTTACTCATACATAGCTGTGTCTAGCCATAACTACACAAAACTTGGTTTTCAGCAGTCTTTTCTGGTTTTTGTACTTTTTCATATTTGTAATAAATCCAGTCTGGAAATTAATATACCTGTGCATTTCAGAATAAAATGCAATATAAATGACTCCATCTTTTTAAAATCCAAGTGAAGTATACATACAAACTGATAAATACAATACTAAAATCCATATAAGAAACTGGCAAGAGTAACTGAAAGATTCATATGTTATGAATCCTTGGCAGAAAGAGAATTTTCTGTTTGTATGAACAAATTATACAATTTTGCATCATGCTGTTTGCACTTACTCTAGGCAACTTACAAACATAATATTGATGAGGAAAATATTTTCTGTGATCCAGGTTGCTTTAGCAGTGGGTTTTGTACACTTGACAAATCAACAGGACTTATACTCCTAAATTACTGAAGTGCTTTGAAACATTTCTTCTCCATCTCTGTTTGCTGTATACCCCACATACAAAGCATAAGATTAAAATCAGCTTGACGGTTGTGGTTCTGCAGCTGATTTGGGTGGAAAGCGGACAATCTCATGTGAAAGATTCCCTCAAATTCTCTTCTGAGACAGGCCTTGTGAAGAGCAGAGGAAAACTCTGGCTGAGAAGCGGTAATGAGGGGTGTTTTCACTACACTACAACTGTAATCACCTGTGCGTGGGGTAAAATTTTGCTCCACACATCTACTGCTACCCCAGAGTGGCTCTTGAGGCACAGTTACCTGGATCCATGATTTAAGCTTTCACAAACAGTAACTCTCTAGGTCCCTCCTTCCTGTGACAAAGGACTAGCTGAAGCATAAGAAGTTAAAATGAGACCTCGTTAACCTGACCATTACTTCATATGCAGTCATGATTAGAAGAAAATCTGGGAGCAGGGAAAGACTGAGAGCCCATTCGCGCACACACACAAGAAAAAGGAAAGATGACCCGAATCTTTCACAAATAACCATCAAGGTATCAGTTCCACAAAGTGCCAGTGTTAACATTATTACAATGAAAAATAATTAAACTAGAGTGATTTGAAAATAGCACTAACAATGCTGCCCAAACGCTGCCTAACGAGTAACTAATGACAATTATTGCCACTTCTTAGTCAAGCTCCACTCAACAGAGCTATTGAAAAATAATTTTCCTGCAGCCCACTGTAAGAACAACTATTCTAAAACCCCCAAACACAGGAGATGGCAATATGAACACCTTTAATTTAAGTTTTGAATCTATAATTTCATATGCTAAGTAGGGAGAATAAAGATATATTTGAAATGTTAAATGCTTTTAAACATTTCTTAATTTAGCATGTCAGCATGTCAACAGTATTTTAAATACTGCATCACATTTTCAAAGTAATGTGGTTTGTTGAGTTACACCCAACTTTGTACATTAATATTTTCTCTCTCATGCACTCATAAACACATCTGCATTTAAACATGCAAACCGTGTTTGTGCAGAAATGTGGATGGATGGATGGATGGATGGATGGATGGATGGATGGATGGATGGATGGATGGATATCTGCCACCCTTAGTGGTTGGTATAAACAGTATGTTTGTGAAAGGAGTGGAGGAACACAATTAAAATGCAGAGTCAATTGTTCCTAAAGAAAATAAATATTTTCTGGTAGACTTACAGTATCAGTTGCCACATACTGTTAACTGTAGGTGTCCAATGTCTGAAAAATTGTAATAACAATTAAAAAAAAATAAGAGAAGTAGTATCTTAGTAACGATTGGAAAAGTCTGGGCTGTCTTTTGCTTCATTTGTGGAAGGTGCAGGGCAACACTATTCAATTTCTGTCTGCTTCAGGACAGCATCTGTCACATTATAGGACTGGACCATCAGTGCATGCCGAGGACAAGCAAGAAGCAGGCCAAGAGAAATGAAATTGGTCTCATGCCAGTGTTGCAATGATTGAAAGGAATGAGCTACAACGCAAATACAAAATCAAATGCTGGGAGCTGCCATGGGACAACATGGAAAGCTGGAGGGTCAACTTTTTTATTCCCCCCTTACTATCAGAACTAATGGTATTGATAGAGACCAGGCTGTTTGTTTAACATGGTCACTCTCTGCTTGATGTATTTACTAGCAGGAATATCAAATCACGTTGTCCCCTAAAGTGTTCAATGTACCCCTTGTGCTCCCTGTGCTCCAAGACCAGTCGTAATCAATCAGGCCGTTAAATGCAAGAATCTTTTCTCACTACATCGAAGGATTCACAGAGTATTTCACAAAGGAGAACAAAGCCTGTAGCTGTGACTGTGAAACAAACGACACGCGGAGCAGTAAATAGGCAGTGGCACAGCAGGATATTCATACCACCAACCTCAGCCACCTGCTAAGTTAGGTGGTGAGGAGTCCCAGGCTCTTTGTGTAGTCAGGGAGGAGGGAATTGCCTCTTCTGTGAGGCAATTCAGAGAAGCAAAGAAAGTCCTCTCATCTGCTCCACTGCTTGTGCTAGATAATTTGATGTGGGTATTATGAATACTTCCTATAAAGTAGTAACAGGAAAACAACTGCTGCAACGACTGGAACAGGCATCACAGCCCCGCATCCAATTGTTTCCTTTCTAAATCGTGGGAGAAATACATTCAAATTCAGAGTCATCCTAGCTAGAGGAAAAAACTCTGCGAAAAGCTTCCTTGCCAATGCTGTGGTGGATTCAATAATTCTGGGCGAGCACAAGGAATCCTCAAAATGTTTGTGAACAGTATTTCTATGTGGAAGAGAAGATATGTCTACAGGAATTAATGGTGCTATATCCAGAGCTTTCTGATAGCTTCAAGAGCCCAGATTTTATACTACAAAGCTTTGCAGTTTGGGTCATTAGTTTATGTTAAATTGAAACAGAAGGAGCCAAGTCCATGTTGGACCAGAAAGAGAGATGTTCTGTTGTGCCTGTTACGTCCTGTCTGGCAGTAACATTCTGACATGATGCAAGGGAAAAGAAGGAATAAGGCCCCTGTATTTGAGAAGTAAGAAGGGCAAGACTGTAGCGGTACAGGTGTTGCTCATAAAACTTGACTGAGGGAATTTTCTCCAGCACTCATGCTTGGAATGTCAGCTAAGAGAGGATATCTAAAATGAGTGGATAAACTGCAGATGGTGTTTGGAAGCAAGGAGAGTCTAGTTTGAGAATACAGAAGAAATTATATAAAGAACAGTTTCAGTTCTCATTGTTGATAACTAATACTGGTAATAGTCTAGTGTGAATCTAAGTGAGTGCCTATTTCTGCCAACCCTGCTTTCCATCCAGGCTACAATACTGGCCAGTGCTTTAATGGCACAATCTGGCCCAAGATGGGCATCGATTCAAAACAGCCAACTCAGAAATGAAATACATGGAAAGGGAAAAAGCAAAACAAAACTCCATGTGAAAGGAAAAAGATCCAAACAACTGATGGTCTTTCTGATCCCTGAATGCATGCCAGTTGTCCTGAGGCAGTGAAGTAGCCAACAGATAATTCCAAACTTTGAAAGGCATCCATATCACCACTCTGTCAGGCAAGGGAAAAAGAAACAGCATATTAAAAAAAAAGAGGAGGGTAAAAAAAAATACCCCAGCTCTTTGTCAACAGCGTTTATAAAAATGTCTCTTAAAAAAAAATGGATCTCAGGATGGATTTCCATTCAGTCTGCCAAAGCCACATTTACCCACCAGGTCTGTGCCCTGCTCAAGCCAAGTTTACCATCTCACAGCAATCCTCATGACTCATGACAGCCAACAGGGATGACTAATGAAATTGCACTTCCGTGAACTACGGTAACAAGCATGTGGGGCACACTGCACAGAGGAATAAGTAGCAAATTCATACATGGCCACCTTGTGTTTGCTTGCTTGTGGGGGAAAGAGGCACAATCATCCACACTCACAGAGGGAGCAAGCAAGCTTTCCAGATCAACTGGCTCCTTCACGACGAGAGCAGGACACGAGCCAGACATGTCACTCTCACTTTCTGCCTCTTTTATCTCTCGCCACAACTAGGGACTGCAGGGAGGAGATTGTTCTGGCTGGAAGCGAAGGGACACAGGTGGTACCAGCAGCTGCAAGCTCTTTAGCTCTCGTTGGCTTCACTTATTAGAACATGCATTGTATGTTTAATACATTGCCTCCCGTGGTGTGGGAGCAAGAGTTGGAGGCTGCGGGTGCTGCACCACAGTGTCTTGTATTGCTGGGGAGGGAAGGCAAGGTGGAGGCTGCTCCTAGTTAGAGATAATTAGAAGCTAGGGCTCCTGAAGAGAATTTGGTAACTCCACAAGAAAACCAGCTGTCCTTGATTACAGTGATATATTACTCACTCTACGGTTGCTGTGCCAGTCAGCATTTTGCATACAGCAAATAAATGCAGAGATATTTTCTAGGCAGAAATATGTGGGGACAAAGTTCTATGCATGGCTTACCTCTGAGATGGGCTGATTTGTTTGTTTATTTGTTTTTATATTGCTAGCTATAAAGAACAAAGGATTTGGGGAGGTCTGAGCCAGCTATCTTCCTTTTATTTACTTTCTAAATCTAAGGATCACCATATTTTCAGTCTTGCCAGACTCACTCTGTGTGTGATAATGCTGTTCACCTATAACACATATGGGGGAGGTTCTACCGTGAACAGTATGATTTGAATCAGTTTAAATTATCACATGCTCCAATAACTGAGTAAAATTTTATGAACTACTATTGACACCTGTGCGAAACTATTTTCCATGCTGCTTGTTTCCAGAAATATTATCTGAAAAATAATGTTTCCTCCTTATAATCTTACTTTTAAAACCTAGCTGGTCATGATCTGTCACTTTTATTCGAGGTTTTAAAATAAAAATCTGGTTAACTACAGGTCTGGCACTTTTGATTATAAAAGTTATTGGAATGTGTTTTCAGGGAAAATAATAAAAAAAAGTGGGAAAAAATGGGTGAAAGGGGAGAAAAATGCAGCACAGGGTCATCAATGTACATTGTTACCACACTCAACTGATACTACTTCTTGGTAAGATTTTCTTAGATAAACAAAGTGCAGAAGATTTTGTCTGACTGGAGTTATGTGAAGCACTGGTATCACAGGGGTGGAAAATTACCAAGGCATAAAGGGAGGATTTGGTCAAGAGCTTTGAGGTGGGGCAGAACAGGTTAAAGGGCATATGACAGTATTTTGTGCTGAAAGAGTAGGTATTGCAGTTACAGGTTCCTGCAGGCTCAGTCTTATGACAGGTTTTACTTAATGCTTGCATTATTGACCATGTCATATAAAGCAAGAGAGTGCTAATGAAACTCGTTGAGGTTTTCCTAACCTTGGGAAACTTTGGCTGAGGAGATATATGGCATACATACCAGAAAGGCAGTATGGATGGGAGTCTTGATCAATGGAGGGAGAATACTATGCAAGATATGAGCAGTAGCATGAAGTGCTTGGTCCCTCACCCATGAAGCAACAACAGTTTTAGGTGCTTTTTGTTAGAGCTCCTTACCTGGAAATAACAGAAGGGAAAGAATTGGATGTGCAATCAGTCAAGCACATCGATGGCTGAGACCCATCAGGCCGATCCTGTGGAAAAGGCAAATGCAGGCCTAGGATGTATTGACAATGAATAAAATCCAGAGTTCCCAGTAGAAAATCCATACTTATGTCAAATAGTTGAAAATAATTCTGATCTATAGAAACATGTTTAGCTTTGCTGACAAGATGAAATAGCACCTAAGTTTCTGAAATGCTTGAAAACAGGTATTCAAGTACATGCCAAAATAATCACAAAAAATTTACTTGGCTCATTCTCCGTATTGCCAGATTTTACTCATACTTTTGCTGTTCTGTGAAACCTAAATATAGTCTTAAGCACTTCTTCACCTATGCTGCAGAATGACTATGATTTTTCCCCAAGCTTCTGTCCACTCCCTCCCCAAGCTCTTCGTGTGTCTGACTGGCAGCAAGGGGAAGCAGTTGAACAGTTGTAAAGAGGAAAGACACTCACAGAGGACAAAAAGAAACTGGTATTTGCCATCAAATGAAAATAAGTTAGCCACATGCAGTCAAATTCTTGATGGGGACTGGGAGAGTTTTTACAGCACCATAATACTCTCCTGTCACATAAACAAGACAGCACACATACCATGAGCTCCTTTAGTCTCCCCACACCTCCCACTCCCAACGAGCTGTGTAGTCCTGAAGCAGTTTTATTTTCTTTTTGAATGCAATGTGCAATTGTGTAATTCACTGTGGCATAGTTAACAGTCCTGACATCTTGTGTATGTCTTTCTTTAGGAGATGTCGAGGAAACAGTATTCGAAAACTTACAGTTTACCCTAAACAGTCACCATTGGGATTCACCCTGGTATCAGAGTACTTCTACTACATTGTGATATCCTCAGAGAAGTATTTTCCTGGTTCTCTAAACTCTGAAGTATATTAAAATATATGCTGTCAGGCTAGTGTACTTTAAATCCAGTGGCAAAACCCAAACCCTCCCATATAAGTTACACCCAGCTCCGCTGACTAGCTCATAGGTTTTGTTTGTGGTGTTTTGTTTAGTACTGTTACCATCCTGGCCTAGAAGATAACAATGCTCATTTACTAACCAGCTTTTCCATTATCTCTGTTAGCCCTCCCCCAACATGAAACTACAATGGAAAAAAAGGAAGCATGAAGTACTTTAACTTCTTACCCGATGTCAGTGGATCATACAGTCTCTAGAACCAAGATTTCCATGTGCAGATTAACATTTCCTGAGACATTAAGTCAAGTAATTATGAACACAGCTTGATTACTACATGTAATCAAAGCCAGGCTTGCTGTTTTGGACCAGTTTTTTCCAGCCAGAGTATGCACTGTTATTACCAAGTCTTGCTTTTCCTGGTTTTCATCTTGTTTACAGGCTGGAAAAACAGAAATGTCGTAAGTAACTGAGGGAAAACTAGGCTAAGTAGAAACTTGTCATGGATTTGGCCTCATTTCACTCACACCCTTTCCCAATACTGCAAATAGACTCCTGAGAGCAAGCATCAATGCCATGCAAATCTAATTGGAAAAGTAATAAACAGAAACCTACTTGGACGGTTTTCTTGCTGCTTATAACCCGGGAAGCCACCTAGAAATTTAATCCATTTCGCTGAGTCTGTTGACACGTTGACAAATAGGAAATTAGGAAAAAATATAAGTAAAATCAGGTACGTTCTGATGCTCCTGATATTTGTATTTCCTGTCACATACAGTAGTCATTAGAGGACATTAACTGGTGTCTGTCTGCAACTTCTCCGCATTTCCTTGCGTCCTATTCCTGTGCTATTTTATTCCTATGAAAGATAAAAAATTAACAGTCTGTAGATCAAGTAATTATAATCGTGAGGCCACAGGTTGATAGGGCCTATGGAGAAATGTCTACCTTTAAAAATGTAAGTATAATTACTACATTATATCTCGGAATAAATGGGAGAGAGGGGGAGCTGCGGACTTCTGTCATGGCTATTGAATCAAAAAGAGGAGGAAAGGAAACATCGCTGGCTAGGGCAGAGATTGGGCAGAAAAGGAAGGTTGAAAATAACTGTGGGGCAGATCCTTGACAGTTTTCATTCATTACCTACCTCCTTTAGTATTCCTGCTAGCATTTCTGCTTTGTAGAGGTCTGTAAGATGTGCCAGGCTAGCTGATTTTGCATCTCCAAGGCACATTCTCCGTGCTGCTCGTGTAGTAGTGCAGCATTTTGCTCACAAATACAAATAATTATGCACTGGGAGGAAAGCTTATCTCTCCCACCCCCTTACTCCACAGCTGTCTGGAACCACTCCAGGCCTCAGAAAGAGGCTTACATTGGATCCCCAAAAGTCCAGTCTGTACAGACAAGATGGTTGATTTTCTTTCCCCTGTAGGCTTAGTTGTCCATCCCAACTTTCCTATTCTTCTTTTTCCTCCAGGAAGGCATTGAGAAAATTTTACATGTAGGTGGTCTTTTGGGAAATCAACACTTGTTTTGCTCTCCTCCTGGGGGGTGATTTCCTTGAATGTGACTTGATCCCAAGAGGTGACTGTGCAGATTGAACAAGTAAAATGCATAGAGAGGTTTCCTCTCCATAGGTGATGCTGCAGTTAGGACCTTGCTAAAAGGCAGTTGACAATCTCTTGCCATATTTTCAGGCTTTAAATGAACCCTTTGGAAACCTGCACCTTTGCAAAGGTATCCTTACTTGAAAATGACTCCTCTGACCTCTGCAGCCTTGGCTGCCGGCTCAGAAGCAAGGAAGTGAGGAAGACAAAGCAGAGAGGGAAGAAGGGAGTCAGTGGGCAAATGAAAAAGGGGAAACCTGGAGTAATATCCACAGAAAAGAGAGCAACTCCTACATCATGACAGGAAGATGGTTAACCCATGGGTTATATACATAAAACCACCATAATTTGGGAAATACAATGGTTCTAGCTACTGGAAGTAGGGAAGAGAATTTGCATGATGCCATGCTAGAAATACTTTCTGCTGCTCTTAATTTCATTACTTCTCTTCCTTTTCTTCTAACCTGCTGGGTAACTTAAGACAAGGCTTGTAAAATGCCAAGGCCTCTGTTTACTCATTAGTGAAGTGTGTACAGTAATATTACCTACCTCAAAGGTTAAATGACTGAAGCTTAATTAATGCTTTCTTCTACAATATCTGTTGAAAGATACTACACTACTGCAATACTGCTACTGTAATATTACAGTTTTTAAATTTTATTATGCCTTCCCAGCCTTTGTTGTCATTATGCTCTCTTAGTATTTATTTCACAAAAGCAATTGAGATCTCTTTCAAAATGTGGGGAAGGAAAGGGAAAGTCATGTCGTAATAGGGAGGCAATAGCACTATATTAGAAACACATACCTGTGGTGAATTCCAGCCATATATGGAGCCTTTCAATGTGGGGCCTCTGTGGGATGTGAGCAGTACATAGTTCCTAGAGATAACAAAGGATTTGTCTCACTGTGCTGAAGTTTTGTGCAAACACAAGGCCACAGAGTGGGCCACAAACTAAAATCTCAGCCTTGTCTTGGATATAGATGCTCAAAAGAAAGTTTGCCTTTTGATACTCCCAAAAAACCCCAGTTGGTATTTTGAGACATGCATTCATTTTTTTTCTACATTACATGGAATAGAGAGCAGAGCAACAAATAAATCTATGAAATATTTGAAGGAGAAAACAAAGGATGTAGTAAGTGGCTGGACTTACTTTGTAGCTGGATGAAATTTTGGGCCAGTGTGAATCTAAGGGACAAATTCTGGGCATTTATTTTAAAATCTGAAAAAGGGAAAGGGTTTTTTCCCACACGATCATTTTCTTTCCTGATGGGACTGAGGCCTGCCAGTGCTGGATCAGCTAAATCTGGACTTGACCAAGCATTTAACTGCCAGAAGCCCTGTTCCTGGCAGCATGGCACCCCTTTGCTTCTGCCCTTGGGTGAAAAGGCCCTTTGCTCCAGCAGGAACGGAACCATGGCCTGAGTATGATGAGTGCTGGTGGATGCCAGAGAGCTGCCTCCTGCAACTGTGTTTGTGGAGAAAAGTGTCCAAAAATCTCACCCTTTTCCTCACACCTGTGTTTGAGCAGAGCGGTTCTGTGGCCTGTCTGGCACCTGCAGGACAGCACACTGTAAGTTAATGAAAGTTTGCAATCAGAAGGATTCACCACAAAAGGAGAAAGTCAAATGGGCAAGCGAAATCCTACTGGCTCTATTTGGAGTAATAAAATTAAATAATTGCTTGAAACTAAGTGTGAAGGAATATTATTATTCTATTATCGGTATTAATATTTATATATTCTAGAAGGTAACTCTGTCTTAGAAATTAGATAGCTTGAATTGGACTGGAAGATTTTTCTCTTTTATTTCAGGGTAAGTTTGAAAGAAATTAGGCCTCCAAATTTTGGAAAGCATTCTGCCACCAGCAGGAGTAAGAGAAATTAAACATGTGGCTCTTTTTCTGGACCTTTGACTTCCGGAATATATTTGAAAACTCTTCCTGGCTACTTTCACATAAAGGTGAAAATTAAAGTATGATTTTTCCAGTCTTCAATTGAGTTTATGTTGTGCAAACACCTTCCTTTAGACTGCAAATTGTACAAACTTCATATGAAAATAATGTTTCCTATGAAGTTTGCACAATTTATTCCCTTTTTAAGAGAGAACAGGGAACCCCACAGTGCCATTTTTCCCATGATCAGAATATAAGTTAACGTAAGGATTTGCAGGAACTAGAAATGCATTGCTGCCATTTCTCTCTTTATAGACCCTAGCAATAAAATCCCCTTCCATTTCCACAGACAAGCTAACTATTCAACTTTCTGGTGATTATTTCATGATTAAGACACCGATCTGAGATATGGGAGATCTATGTCAAATTTCTGGCCCTGCAATAGATTCCTGTGTGACCAGGGGCAAAGCAATTAATACTTCAATGATTTCATTCCCTGACTGTAAAACAAAGATGGTATTGCCTTAGCCTCTCTACAAGAGTACATTGCCAAGCACCTTTCTCAGCAGCAAGGTAAAATTTTGGAAGGAAAATAATTATCTTCTTCCTACTCTTCATCTTCCAACCCTTTAGCCGTGTTAGTACAAGTGGTCATGGGATCTGGTGGGTGGGGAAAAAAAAAGTCATGGGCATTTAACCTGGGTCAGATCACTAAATTGATGGGTACCGAACTGAGGAGATAGTGCTGGGGACCTGGGCTGAAGTAAGAAAGCTTCAGCTGAGCATCTTTACTGAGAAAAAGCTAAATGGAAATGGTACCCCATCTTCTAGTTGCACATGAGCCCCACCAGCACAGTTGTTGTTTACAGCACCGTAGCTAGGCAGCCAAATTGCTATTGGACTCAAATTGTGATAGACTCTAGAAATGAAAGCATTTGTTAAATGACTATTGTCCTGAACAGCTACTTTAGAATTGGATATGTTGATCAAAGTAAATATCTCTGTTTTCCACTTGGGACAGCGAGTACAGGCTAATGAAGTAATTTGTTGACAGTTGAAACTGCAGCAACGCTAAGGACTGAATTCAGTTCCCTGCAATCCCTGCTTAGTGTTTTTCTCAGAGGACTCTCTTTCCTCCCCACCAGCTTGAAGATTGTCCACATAAGTTAAATGGATTCAAACTGTACCTTTAGTGGAATTAGTAAGTGTTTCTGCCAGGAAAATATTAATCTCCAGGGAATATGTTTTGGACGGGGCCTTGTAGTATCACACATGCAAATAGTAATGATACTACTCCAAGTATATGAGGTTATAAGTCAGAGGGAATAAATCTTTCCTGACGCAGAAAACAGAGGCATTCCCATACTGCAGGCCAGCACTGCAGCTTCCAAAAAGAGAGCAATAGCCAGAAGTGGAAGTTTATGGGCAGAGGTTTGCGTGTTAAGCAGTCAATAGCACCCCCCACCCAAGGGCCCTGCACTCCAAACCAGGTGCCTCGGCCACCATCCCTTCATCCACCAGTCCCTTTTGTTGCCCTGCTTGAGGAAGTTCCAGGGTTTTAACAGCAAAAGAGATGTCTCAACTTCCCGTGGGCTTCCCTTGGTGCTTGGGGCTCCATGTTGGTCTGGGAAGTACTTGCATGATCTTGCAGGGCTGACAAGACCAGCCCTTCTCCCACCTGAGTGTGGCAGGCTGCAGAGCCCTCCTGGGCCAAGCAGCCGGGAATCTGAGGAGCTGGCACAGGCATCCCATCTCAGACAGGCACAAGAACTGTGTGGCTCTGCCTGTTGCCATCTGTAGCTGCAGAAATGGCTTTGTCAGTTGATTACCGGCATAATTACAGAGCGAGGGCACGGCACCTTCTCCTCCAGTGGAGCTCTACAACCTACCTGCAGCATTAGTATCTGTGTATGGTTGATTGCTCTCTGCTGGGGCAATCATCTTGCTTTAATTTAGGACACTAATGATATCATAAGATAGTTTGATGACAGTGTAATTCTTTTGATGTTTGTTGTTACTGGCTATAACAGCTGGTTTTGATACTATAAAACACAACATTTCATGTCCTTCCAGGGAGCGGAAAGGGGAAGAAAGAGGGTGGTAGCAGGGAGACAGGCAGAGGAGGAGAGAGAGAAGGAAAGGGAAGTCATTCAGCGCTTGCCTGATCTGCTATTTGGAGTGAATGATAATTTTTTAGTACAGCAAAGCTGGCAGCAGTGCTTTTGCTATCAGGGTTTTTACCGTGCTTCTCTGCTTATCTCTCAGCATGACCACTGAAATCTGTGAGATCACACTACGAGCCATGGTATCCTGTCAGGTTTGAAATTATTTCCGACAGGCTACAAAAACAATTGGGCCCTCACTTTGGCTGCTTTTACACTAGTTGAAGTCTAATTTATAAGATAGATCATTCGCTTCACTGGTTCTGTCCTTGATACTTTTCAAGCTATGGCTGGTGTTGGTGACTTTTGTTTTGTGATTCTTGCATCTTCTGTGGGTTTTTTGATTTGTTTTGGTTTTGTTTTATTTTTTTCCCTTTTTCCAGCTCATATCCCTATTTGATAGGCACAACTTCTTTATCCAAATGCATTATTTCCCTGCAAGTAGCTACTTCACTGTTCCTATCAGCTGTGACCTTCACAATACATCACAGCCTGCCTGAGCTGAGATTTATTTAATACTCTCCAGAAAGCTCTCCAGTTAGATTTTAATAGTATTTGTTCTACCTTTGTGTATGAAATAAGAGAAAGCTTATTTTCCCTTTAGACCACAGGGCAATGCACAATTACTGCTAGGGACTGCTAAAGCATTAGATAATAGTCATTTAAAGCTACAGTTTTGCTGAGCTCTGTCAGACCTGTCTAGTTACAAGCCCACTCTTTGTTATGTAAAATTGGGTAATTAATTGAAATCATACTTTATTTATAGAGAAATACATAGTGAGACTGGGCTTAAATAAACTAACTGGGCTACTCTGTTCCCACCAAAATGCCTTTGAAAATCTCACCTCTGTGGGATTGACTGTAAGAATTAGATATTCCTTTTGATCCTTTTGTCTCTAGCACAGAACACAGCGAAATAAAATTTCAGTAAAATATGAAAAGTTAAAACTTGCACCTCATCTATGCTCCTTTGTGAATTGAAACCAGGTTGTATTTTTATGACTGCTGAAATCTACCTAAATTTTAAAAAATACTGTGTGCAATATTGTTTTCCTGGCGACCTTATGAACATTTAGCATGTGAGATAGTCTGGGTATGACACGCATGTAAGTAAAACAACATTGTTCCTCTTCACACCTTTACTCCTCTACTTTCTAAAAATCCAAGGGTCCATTGAAAATCCACGAATTCTTTGTACTTTACATCTTTCAAACATTGTGCATTCATGGCATCATAAGGGCTTCTGATCCTGCAGCACCGAGCCCCATATTTAAATGAAACATCCCAGCAGACTTCATGCAGCTCTTGGTGCGTGAAAAGCTCAGTGAAAGGAGCACTGTAGTCAAACTCAGGAGGTGGAAGTTTCATCCTTCATCCTATATTTGCCTTATGGTTTTCTGGGACAAGGGACTCGGCTCCACAAAACGCCTTGTTATGTTTGATGGATTACTGCTGCAGCCTGATGCTGTTCTAGAGTTCCTGTTTCACCATCCATTAAGCAAGGTCCGTGTTACCTGGCATTTTAGTGAAGTCCGTGGACAAGTTTTTGATGAAAAACATCACATAGCATGTAGCTATTATTAAATGCTGGCCAGATCGCTGTGCACCTTGTAAACTGTTTTTAGCCAGGGTCTAAAATCAATGAGAAGACGCAGGAACTTGAATTTCTTCTGTGCTAAAGAACTTTCCTTTAACATGGTGATAGTTTTTAGGGCTTAATGGGAGGAAACGCAAAGCACAGAAGATGCCATGAAGATGCTGTTTGTTATTTTTGCAGACACGATACACTTGTGCCATGCCAAGACCTTTCCTCTCAACAGCCAAACTGCTCAGATCAAGAAATGTGAAATTTCTGTTTCTACACTTCTCTTTCTATGATCTTTTTGACTGATTCCAAGGTGACAGACGACTGGGTGGCAGAACGTGTGATGGATAGCTTGATTATTTTAACAATTAAATATGTAATGAAGAGCTGGAAAGGTTCCATGTAAGTCTCATTTTCACCCTGGTTAAATATGGTGTGCATAATTAATTTTCAAATATGAAAGGGCTCCAGCAAGAAAAGAAATGAAAGAAAGTTGAAGAGATGGTGAATATTTTATCAAATGTCACTCATTCAAAACTCATTAATATACATAGTCCAGGAATAACCGTCTCTCATGAAGTTAAATGCAGCAGTGCTTATTTTCTTGGCAGATTATCCGGTTTATTGTTGAACATAATGGTTTAATATCATCTATGGACCCAAACAAAGCTTGCGTGCCTCTCAGAGAGGCCATCAGAAGGTGAAAAGTCATGGCTTTCTGTGGGGAGGTCAGAGGTAGCTCAAATTTGAAAGAAAGAAGACCCTGTTTTTTAGGTCAATACACAAGTTTCTTTGACAGTAAAGCCACATCAGCCACTTTTCCTCATCCACAAGGGATTAATCTTGTCTACCTAGAGCCATCTCAGAGCTCTGACCTAAGAAAAAGAACTTCTTCAGCTCTCAGTGAAGTGAAACAGACATGTCTGGGGAGATTTCGACCTGCCTGTGTCAGTCACGCACCTTGTGCAGAGACCACCAGTAAACCTCCGTCTCCATCTGTGACCACTGGTGACCGAGGATGAGTGAATAGTCGTGTGTTCCTGCGCTGGCAAGGTACTTATCTGCATCTGAAATTTGGGCATCCAAGTCCCAGCACTGGCCTTCCCCCATTGAAGAACACATTTGCCTCTTTCTTTGTGCTCTTTCTTCAGCTGGAGACAGTGAATTCCCCATTTGCTTTCTGAGACCCTGGTTCACGCAGCAACTGGTTAGAGGTGAGGGAAATGGCACAATGCTCTGTCACAGTTTTGGACTTAATAGAGCTGATGAAAACTTGGACATTCATCTTGAAGGAAAGTCCATTACTTCAAAATTTATGTGTTCTAAATTACGATATTGAAATTGCCTCTCTGTTCTATTATGTTTTTTCTTTCTTTCCTGGCTTTTTTTTTTTATATAATTGTGAAAGTGTTTTTTAAAAATAGTCAACTAAATGTTCTATTTTAATTTGCTGGACTTGTCCCTTTTGGGCCCTGTTCAGTATTCCTCTGAGCTGTTTTAATGCCGCAGATGGACACGTTGTGGTCCTTATCTTTTCCCAAAGGAACTAGGCTACTTTGTCAGACCGAAAGCTCCAGATATTCAGGTTCAAGTATGAGCTAATAGGAACTCTACCTCTCCACATCCTAAAATCAGGACTTTAAAAAACTGTTTTCCTTTCAAAAAATTAGCAGGGAAATCCTGGCTCGTTCTATAACTTAACTTGTGAGCAGTGTGATTCATAGCTAGAGAATGCTTTGAAGATATATAGTGTTATGTAAATGCTAAGAAATAATAATTATTATAATTAGAATATTATTAACTATGGGAGGAGAGAAGATTAAACAATGGGCTTCATTATGAAATGCTTTTGAATGAACTAAGGCTGAGGACATTTATTAAATGCAGTGCCATTCCTCTGCAAAAGAAACATTCTTGCTCCTACATGCTGCTTTCTGATCTTAGTGCACATCCTTACTCTTTCAGCATGAATCAGACATGAGCAAGAAGCCTAGCATAAGGAGGAAAAATGAGTGTAGTAACAGAGGCATTATTGTATTCTTGCTGCCAAGAAGAGACTGCTTTTATTCTCAATTACCCAATCATGGCTGGCCACCAAATTTCTAGATACGTAATCCAAGAGACTTTGAGCTTGTCAGTGAATCTGGAGGGAACATCCTGGTCCATCCGAAAAGTTAAACTTTTGCTATGTTGAATTTTCTGCATGTTATTTCTTCTCACCTGATACTGTGGATATAAACTTCAGAATGCCTTTCTTCTTTGCTTTTCTGAATATTCAATCTTTTAAGAGGAACCATTGATTGCTATGATTATTATTTACTAGTTTTGTTTGCTGTAGTCCCTAGAAGGAACTCATCCAGCTCAGAACACCACTGTGCTATGTGCTTTTATTTAGCATTTCACCAAAGCCCAGAATAACTGAAAATTTTCTTCCAAATTGCAAGGGTCTTTATCACCTTGCTAAAATAAGGATTCCATCTCAAATAAGGAGAAGCAGTAATATCTCATCCCTCTGCAATCACTGTCAGCCTACCAATTACGGACTCCTTTATTTTGGCTGTTAACCACAGTGCTATGAAGTTCCTGGTTGAAATAGGGTTTCCTCTGCATCTCTGGGCGCAGCTGCCAGAAGATGGCAACTCCACCAAAAAGGATGTGCTGGAAAATATTCCACTGGCTCCCACCCGTCCCAGTTTACCTCAAAATGCACTGCCATAGAAGACAGGAAGTAGAAGAGTAAAAGGGGCAGCTTAAAAAGCTATTCCATTTTGTGTAGACAACTGTGACTGAATGAAATACGGCCCCTGTGGTAGTCAGTGGCATCCTCAACGTCGACTTCAATGGGCCCAGACACTCACTGCCTGTGGCTGACAGGCAGAGATCCAGGCTGGGTGTGGCAGGCCCAAAGGAGACAAAAGAGGAACACGGTGTGTCCGTGGCTGGCTGGCCTCTACAGCGTCTTCTTTATAAGCGTGCTTTTCGTTAAGGACAACCTGTGGTCCCATACATCGTGAAAGTAACTGCACCCAGGAAAGCAAACTGAAGTTTGGGGCTCCTTTGGAGCTCTTTGTGTGATAATTTAGATGGGTTGTTTCGCTGCCGCTTGTGTGACTGGTCAAGCTCACATTTTGTTTCTTCTCTGTCCTCACCAGTTTTATTCGGCTCCTACCAAGTCAATGGTGAAGCTTGTGTTGACTTCACAGACTGCACAGGCAAACTCTGTTTTTCTAGAGGAGCATCATACGCTAGAAATTTTGGTTCATTTCCGTCATATTGTGTTATATAACAAAGAGTAGTGTCGGTAATTCTTGTTAAGAATCTGAGTTACCGCCTTGTACCTCTGCAGATTACTGAGTCAAATCTAATGATCAAAGAACTTGTTGATCTTCTGCATATTCTTGTAGCATTTCTTATGGGTTTCTCTGTAAAAGATAATATGCTATTTTTGGTATACGGTAAATTTTATCTAAAATTGTGGGTTTAGTTGTTGGTACCTTGGTCTTCTACAAGGAAAACAACTCTTCTAAATGCATTCTTTGTTGTCATTTGCCTTTGATTCCCATTTACAGTTTATTCAGTTCAGGAAAGTCGTCTGTTCTTTAGAATATCTTAACACGTGCTGAACTCCCAGGGTCAATTGCCAAACTCACTTATTTATCTACTTTCCCATGATTCTGAATCCAGCTTGCTGTCCTAGAGCTGTGTGGAATTTATTGTAAAGCAAATCTTGATGTTGCCAGCAGATAAAGCAATCTTTAAAAATAACGAACTTCTTGAGAAGTGAGACAGTGCAATTTTTTAAGCAGCACCATGTGCTGCCAATATCAGCAAGAGACTGTGCAGCCACTGGCTGTTGATAAAATGGAGATCAGTGATTCCCTGAGTCAAGGTCACAGACGATAAAGTGACAAAGGCCCAGAAGCAGGGACAGAAGGCCTAAATATCAGATCAGCCTTTGTGTCTTTCAATAGCAAAATAATTTCAATATTTAACTTCCTTTTCTGCCTAAGCCTTCGAGGTCCACAGTGGGTAAGAAGTCACTCAAGTTTTCTTCTTCGTCAGTTTTAAATCATTCCAAGAGATGCAAATCACTTCCTAACAGGGACCCCTCCTGAGCTGTGTTTGCATTTTGCAGAATAATAAGAAGAGCTTTTTAAAGCTTTCCACTTCATAAAGGGGCTAACATCTTCTGTTCTCTTTGTCAAGTGACTCTTGAAAGAATATGTGGTACTGTACCTTTGGAATATTAAAATGAAAGAGATAATCCCTTACTCTGCAGGGAGTTTGAAACCGAGATACTGCAGATTAAAAAGAGCATCTTGAAGAGGTTTGCTGATGTGAGGCTATTATGAAACATAGTTTTTACAGATTTCAGCTCATGTCAGGAACAGTTTCTTTACAATAACTGATCTATTCCAACAATGCTCCCAGTTAGTTTGGTGGTTTATTGTCATTATTTTTTAAATATTTGTATTATGCCCGATCCTGACTGGATGCTCTTTTAGAATTCAGTTGGCATTTTTGACTAAATACTCGTTTTAGGTCTGTGCCCAGATAACAAGAGGCAAACACTTGTGCCAAGGAAAGAACCATACCTAGAGGTAGACTGAATGCTGTAGCTCCTCTAGATTGCATTGAAATAACTATGTGTTTAATCACAATGACAAAATCCCAATTGTGTACTGCTTACATTTCTTCTTAACTGAAGCTGGCAGTGGAGTGATAAGGTCTAACTAGCAAGAGTGTCCTTGTCTGGTGGAATAACATAAAAATTCCAATAAAGTGTTTGTTTTCCAGCAGCATTTATACTAATCTTAATAGAGCTCTTCCAACTGCATCCCAAAGACAAGATGGCTTGCCAAGCAGATGGTGGAGAAAAGATAAGGTGGCCAAAACCCCCAAAAATTCTGTTTAATGACAAATTTTGAGATTTCAAGACCTGTTTTCACAACAATGCAGAATGAAACCAAACCCCCCAGTAATTATTTACACATACAAGCAATGACTCCACAGTAGTCTCTATCTTACCTATTAGGACTCTCAGCTGAGACGTGAGAAATAGAAGTACGAAATGTTGGAGAAAAAAAAAGAGATAAAACAGTGCAAAAGTACCACAAAGAAGACACTAGCGTCTCTCAATATCTTATCCAGCATTCTGAGATTTGTAGCGTGTGATGGCTTCTGAATGCATTCTGGTCCCCAGCTGTCGTGAGGCTGAAAGGTAGTTTTCAATAACTTCATTTAGAATTCAATCTGTATGGATTCTAAGATCTAAGCAAAGATGTCTGGCTTCGGGATCTGGGTCTGTGATGGTATTTTATCACTGTTTCACTTAAGTTAGTATTTTTTAGGTAAAAATTCAATCTGCAAGGCTTGTGGACATATCTTGACGGCACCTTAGAGCACACTTTGCAGTCTGTGGTCTGCAGACTTACTGTAATCAGCGAGTCATATTTTTAAACAATCCTGATGACGTGCATCCTTGGAGATTCAAACAAACTCTGATAGTTGCTGGTGAATTTATGAATTACTGACTCCAGGTGCTACTAAATATTTGTGCTTTCTTAATATCAGGTAAGAAAAGAAATTTCAACATAGTCTTAGAAAAATGCATCTTCTAACAAGAAAAAAGTTTCATTCCATCACCTTATCCAGTTATTTTGCACTCTGCAGGTTGGAACTACTTTGCATACAGATTGTTTTTCCTCTGATCTCTATAAAATGCTCAGCACAATATAATCCTCATTAGAGCCTAATGACATAACTGACATCAAGTGTGTGCATACAGATTTCTACCATGAAAGAAAATTGCCACGTGAATGTCCTGGTCCCCCAGTTAGTTGTACGTATACATATAGGGACATACAGATATAGGACTTAATTTGTATTTCTTTGCATCTGCATGCACATTGGAGATTTTCTGAATATAATTTGAGAAACAATTATGCAAAAAGAAATGTAGCTACATGCCTTTGTCTCTGGTGGAGAAACACTCTGAGAATTTATAGAGGGAAAGGCAGGCACTTGAGTTTAGAAGAAGAGAGAAAAGTTTCAAATTAAACCATTGGTTCTGGGAGAGACTCAAACACCTGCTGCAAGTCAGAGGAAGAAAGATGACTGTAGAACATGCCTATTTTTATCCAGTCAAAAGGCTCCTTCTGGCTACCTACAATGCAGACATAACCGATTCTGGAGGAGGGGTATCTTTCCATCTCACTGGGGATACCAGAGGTAAAATACAGTTTGCTTGCTCACCACCACTGCCCCGTAAACCGGTGGAACAGAGGGGTGGGGAAAGGTGAAAGAGAGAGCTTTGGCTGAGCAGAATCAAGGGGGCAAAAAATTAATTGAACCAAGTAGTTGACCAGCTGTCTTCACAGCATCTCGGCTTCTGAAGGCCCTAGTAGAGTTAGGGTGCTGCAGTGCTCTACAAAACACTCACCTCGATTTTAAAAGGCTTCATTGCGCCTTATCACATCAAAGCAAAGCATCTGCACGTTTCAGTTGTGGGGCATCATGTGTCTGGCTCCCCTCTGGCTCTCACTAATCCCCTGGATTATCACAGCTCTCTAAAGCAGCTCTTTAAAACCCTGTGAAAATAGGACTCCAAGTGGGTGTGTGAGAAGTGGGGACTGAAGCAATAAGGCTGCCTGTGCCTATGGAATTCATATAATCACAGCCTACATTACCCAAAAAAGGTGTTGAAAAGTCTGCTTTTGCCCCAGCTGATCCCAGACAATACTGGCTCTCAGTGAGACAAAACAAGATTGAGTCTGGTTCATTCATTTGCTGGAGCACATCTGAACTGCTGCTACGAGTTATAGCTCATGCTGAGCACACCTAGGCACTGCCCCTCAATGATCTTTCATCATTCAGGTTTTTTGCTCTCTTTTCCAAAGTCACCATCTGCAAATCAGGGAGTTCTGCAAAGTGATGATGCCCCCCCAGAGGGGCTGTGGTTTGTGCAGGGTGGTCTTTGGCGCAGGCTGAAGAGAGAGGAGACGACGTGGGAAGCCTTTGCTATGGAGGTGGCATCTGACTCTTCTGTTGTTGGTGTCTGTCCCTTCAGATCTGTGGGGAGGAGATGGTCTCATAGGGCTGCTATCCCAGCAGTTCACATAGGAAGAAAAGAGGGCTTCAGCCTCTACTGTCAGTCCAGTGCCTTTCATAATCCTCAAATCCACTTCAGAGAAAAGAAGCTGAGCAATGGACACAAAAGGCAAAGGTTTCACTGTGTAAAGGGGCAAGAAATTCATGCAGACAGTATGGCTCTTCCCCATCTTAGGTCTGTTGGCTGCTCATTCCCAAAGGAAAATATAATAATCCCCATGAAAGTCATGGTATGGAGAACTAAATGATAGTAAACCCTAAAATCTTCAGTAGTTCCCAAGATTTTTTTTTCCTTTTCTCTCATTTAAAAATAAAAAAGATTATACATGTCTGACATTGACACAAAGTCTGGAGAACTGACCCATAAAGTAATTAGAAGAGGAATTCACCCTCTGCTCTGCCCCCTCCCCAACCTTTCCCATCTCAAAGCCAGATCAGATGAAAGGCAAGCTCTGTTTACTTCCTGATCTGTCTAATTTCAGTAACAAGGACCATCCCGACTTCATCTTCCTGCAGCTGCTAGAAGTGAAACTCAAGAGGCTGCCCCAGGCACTGCAGCACCTTCTCAGAACTGCTTGACCTTAATGGATTAGCGTTTCCCTGAGCAGGTGGCAATTTAACAAGAGGAGACAAACTTTTACACTTAGGAGACCTCTGGTGAATGGCATCAAATTTCAGAAGGTTGAAACAGAGCAAAGAGACTTCTGATGCCTTCCCACCTTAACCCTGTGCCACCTTAACCCCCTTGCTATGCACATAAGTTACAGCTTTCCAGCGAGGATCCTAAGTCCATTTATTAAGGAATCAAAGTAAAAACGACCTTATATTCTTAACATGTCCTACCCTCACAAATCCTGTTGAATTAAAGGAGAGCAATGGATGCTTTGATTTCAGTCTGCTTACGTCTGAGTGTCTGAGTAGGGTGTTAGGAGTATTACTTTAGGCTTTTCATTTTGCAAGCATGTGCCACAGTAAATACATCATAGTGAAAGCAATAATAACATCTTTTGCTTTGAGGTTGTAATTCTACCAAATAATTCAGGGTTTAAACTGGCAGTGCCAAATGCATTGTACTGTAGGCTTTCAGTAGGTAGAAGAGCAGAAAAAATTGCTGGTTGGTTTTAAAAAAGACAAAAGTATTTGTTGATTCCTCCTACCCATGTCAGCCCTAGTAACAGACCAGATTCTACTTTATCCTAGTGTACTTTCCACTGTCTGCTATGATCTGTTTGTTTAAGGACTCATCATAATAATTACAAGTCAAAACTGTCAAACAGATGTCCAAGATCTGATAGCCAGGTGTCAGTTACCATATCAAAACCTAAAGACAGAGATGCCTTTACTTAGGCTTCTTTACACGAGCTCTTCATTTGCTCAGCACCTGCAGCTCCCACTATGATGACTTACAAGATCAGATTGTGCATGTTTTCAAACAAGTTACTTACTAGATTTTCCAATCGGCAGCTAAGAAACGTGAGATTGTTTTTTACCACAACACGAAGGAGAGACAGACAAGTCAAGTTCAAACAAGAACAAGTAAAATGTAGTAATAAAATGTCTTTTTTTGGAATAAGTAAACCTGCTACCATCTGAATAGTTTGTTCTTGTTAATAATGTGTAGGAAGCTCATGTAAATATGCATATGCATATGTTTATGTATTTATTTTTCTATATGCCTTTGTGTCTACTATTACATATACATGTGCATATATATGTTTGTGTATTTTTAATTCACATAAGGTGCGACCAGATATTTATTTAGCAGGTATTTATTTCTGGGCTCCAGTATATTATGCATTTCTTTTTCAGCAGAATATGTTTTGTGTATTTTAAAGTTGTCATGTCAAATGATTTCAGTGGAAAGTACTGACATACTATTCACTTAAAACCTGCAGTCATTCAAGATCAAGGACGTTGTCCCTATAAGAAAATAATGTCCTGAGAAGCATGGCTTCTGGGATCACAGCATGTGTTCGTCCAGTGACATCCAACTGTTCTGAATATATCTGGCTCTGTATTGTCCTGTCCCTAAAGACCTGTATATACCGTTCATGAATATTAAAAGCACGATTATACTTTTCACCCAGCACAGTTCATCTGTCTATCCAGATATGTATGTCAGCTATTTTAACTGAAACTGTCTCTCTGACTAGTACCTCACATACTCATGTAGTATTTGCATGACTTTATGAATACATCAAAATTGTAAAGCTGCATGTCCTACATGCACATTTTTGAATTTTTTTGGTAAGGGTGAATTCCCCAGGGCCTGCGCAAAGCAGGAGAAGAAGGAACTGTCAGACAGAAAGATCAGCGAAGATGAGATCAGTGGATTTCTCCTCTCCTCTGAGGGGTGGGGGCCCCTCAGACAGCACTTGCTGATGCTGCGTCCGTGCCAGTTTTGTGGGCAGTGATACTCAGCTTTGCAGGTATGCCCACCTAAAAAACCCCCTCTCGTCCTCTAGAAGAAGAAAACTACTGTAGAGCTTAGCAGTAGAGGCCAGCAGGTTTCAGCATGTGGCTTGATTTCACTCTTTGCACAGTGGATCCCCATGCCCTCAGACCTCCTCTGTGGACAGCCCAACAGGTGCACCTCCTGCCCAACACACTCAGATGCTTTTTCTGCAACAGACTGGAAAGAGGAACATATTACATGAGTGAAATAAAGGCAGAAGCATTCAAACTAATACACAGCACATATCTTTCAACTTCATCAGAAATCGCACATATGTGTGAGAGTCAGGGAAATCTTGGAAATTTCTGTCACTCCCTTAGATTTGGGGGTCTGTAAACTAATTAATGGATGGCATCATCTCTACAATGCAATAGGTAGATTTTTTATTTGTGGCAGATATAATAATGATAGTTTCTTTCATTAAGTTTTAGTAATAATCTTTATTTAATAATTAATACAAGTATAATTTAATACAGTACAAATTAAAAGTATTCTTCATTTCTCTGTAATGTTTCAGAAAGCCCTGTCAAAGGACAAACGATAGTAATTGCTTACAAAATACATTCATTAGTCAGATTATATGTAGACATTTACTTTGCAATACCTAAGGGTCTTATCCTGATGACAGTTTACAACACAGCTACTCTTCTGAATAGTAAAATTTTGATTTGTTAAAAGAAATCAGTCAGATATAGTCCATATCCTTGCGTGTTATAGCTATAAAATATGTGCAATCATTTTTGTTTGAACACTGAACTTCATGATAACTGTTGGTCAGATTTCACCCAGAAATCCTTCAGCAGTCATGATTTAAATTATGGTACGAGTCCTACTGAATAAAATAATATCTCTATTTTCCAGAGTTAGATAAAAAGTAAGACTTTTTCCACGAAGGCCTACACAGACAACTCCCACCAGCAAAGGCTCTGTTGACTAACAAGTCGCGTTATTAAGTGGGGCACGTGCAATTCCCCGAGCATCTCCACCACAGTATTACAGTGACAGGTCACAGTCCTGTGGTATTTAAATGAGCAGGGCAGATAAGCAATTATTCTGCTGTGAAGTTGCTGCACCTTTCAGAGGTTATCCCCAGGCCAAAATGAAGCTTCCACCTTCAACCAAAGTCTTCAGTTAGGCCAAAAGCCTGCAACAAAAAGCAGCAAAGTTGTTCTGACATGATCAATTAATGAGGCCTATGTATCTTTCCTTAAACTATGGTTTGGTACTTAGCTCTTCTTCCAAAATCATACTGTGATAGCAGTTATGATTTCCCAGTACTTTGTGATTTTGGTAGAGGAAGGATAAAATCATTTCATATGGCTAAAACTTAGCATAAAGAAAGTTAAACATCATTTTACACTCATTCCAGAAGTTAAAAGGAAAAATATGAGTACTTTTTCAGTCTTTATTTGAAGTTCTCATTGTTCTGCCATATAAAGGACTCTCAAGAACTGGAATATGACTACATATATGATATTAGGATGGGTCTCCCACTACAAGTGAGTACTTGCTGTCTTTAAAAGAGCTAATAATTAGACTGCGTGTATACCAAAATATTTGGTTTTCCTCATAACCATTAGAGACCATGGCATTTTCTGTTCAGATGCTTCCTACCCACAGATAGTATCTTAGTTTTGGCTGGCTTTTCAGTCAAAAAACAGGAAAGGAGTGGCAGAGAACACTGAATTTTTAATAAAGCAATAATAGCTTTAATCTTCCTTGCTCAACAGTTGCAAAAGACTGAAACATCAAAGAAATATAAGTAAAAGATGAAGAATATATAGTAGGGGAAAAAAAAAAAAAGACAAAAGTTCTCTCTTAGCTGTTCTCTTAGAGGCGTTCTGTTTTCCAGACCCAAATCCACAAGTGATCACAGATAAAGAAAAGACTGGGAGCCTTTTACAAAGAAGAATCAATTCTGAAATGGAGAAGAGATTGGTTATTGGTGGGGATCTTTTTCAGGACAAAATTGGGTAAATTTTGCATTATGCATGCTTCAAATGCTGCAAAACCAGCTGCTAAAATAAGTGATTGTGGGGAAAAGGCCTGACTTGGGGCAAAAATCAGAGTGGATAAAAGCTTTGTTAAAGAAACTTCTTTCCTCACCTTGGGAAAGATGTTTATTGTGACATGAGCTGGCATTTGGAGCTCCCGTGTGTTGCACCATCTTTGTGCACATTTCCTGATGGGAAAAAAAAAAAGCCATTTGCATGAAATTGCTAAGAAACTTGGTCCCAGGCCTAATGAAGATAGGAAAATACTTGCTTTGATTACTGTGCATGCAAATGCAGGGTCTTTATGCCCTGTAGATCAAGATGATCAAACTCACAGATGTAATGAGCTTAAAAAGGAAACATCACTCCTGACACCTTTAATCCAAGAGATCTTTATTTATGTTGTCAAGAAGCTGAGTATTTTTAAAAAGGACTAGGTCTTCAGATGTTTCAAAAGTCATGTTTTTGGTGGATATTCAGAACTAGAGATTTTACAAAACCTGATTGGTTTATATTTCTCCAAAGTAAACATAAAAGGACTTGAAATTGGCATGTATATGAGATCTCAGACTATTACATCTCAAAATACCATCTTCTATAAACCTAAGGTCATGTTTGTTGCTTGGCATGTTTGGAGAGATGTAGTACTCACTTGTGGGGTTTTTAATTTTATTTTTATTCTTTTTTTTTTTAATTACTTTTCATTGTTTTAGGAAAACATTCAAATAACTTCAAGACCATCTACCTCCCAAAATTCTCTCATAATTTCCAGTTGGCTGCAATATGCTCTTTTACTTCCTACCCTGAGCTACTGTATAATGTCACACCATGGTCTGCCCATCAGCTGAAGAACGTGTCCTTGTCTCTATCTACTGATAGGAGACATCAATACTTTGTACCAGAGCTGTCCTGCAGGGTGCCGATCACATCCTCACATGAAGGCATAGGGATCAGGCTTCTTGTTGCCAAATATCAGCTGGGAAATTTATACAGCCTAAAGATCTGGGTTTATTTATCACATCTAGCATTTTATTTGGAAAGCTTTCAGGGAAAAATCTCATAAGAGAACCTCTCACCATGCCAATGGACTGAAACACCTTCAGGACTCTTTTTTTCCCCCTCTTTTCAACATTTCTCTGTTGCTTTAAATTTAAATTGTCTAAGGCTTCTGAGCACACAGTGAAACTTCTTTTAAAGAGATTTTGCTTGCCTTGTGTTTCTCAAACTCTCTACTCCATCTCTGACTCATTCCACGTGGGAGTATTTGCAAAACTCTTTGGCTCACCCAGTCTTTGATTGACGTCACCATTGTCTCCTTGCTATTTTTATCCACCTTGTCAGGGCTAGTAAGCACAGTGCAGCATGTTGATTCTGAGTCAATTTTTCATCGATGTTATGCAGCTTGAAGGTTTTAGTGATGTCTTTAAAGCTGCTTAGTTGATCTTTATGTGGCAGCTTAAATAAATGCTGTTTGCATTTAGGACTAGTAAATCTGGAGGATTTCTGTTCCTCATTCTTTGCCACCTCAGCAGCAGTAAGGTGCTTTGCAGAATTTCAGCCAGTGCGTACATGTCATTTATACTTAGTTATGTATTGGTATTCTCATGATTCATCACAGAAGAGGGAGAGTGGCAGGGAATTTGTGAGAAAAAAAGAGGATGAAATAATACAACTGCACCTTGCCACAGTTTTCACATATAACCTCTGGCAAATCATTCAGTCTTTCCACCCCTGAGGTCCATGTTTGCAGCTGGAGATTCGGCACTCATTTCTCTCTGACTTGCAGAACTCAGTTCATGCCTGATGGAGAGGTGGAAGAAGAGCAAAGTTCAAACAAATCCTGAGGGAGAACCTGAAAAGTGGGGTTAACCTCTATTCTGTTGCTGTCATCAAAAAGGGACCTGTAAATATATAGGTTACTATTATGTTTAATTAACTCTTGAAGGCTCCAGGCACTATGGCCCAGATCCAGCTTCCACCTCTGCAGGCTTTGAAGTGCTGGAGGAAGCGTGTCTATGGGAGCATAATCAATTTCTTCTCACAAGGTGAGAGGACTTTAATGAAGGAAAGAATGATCGATGGATGTTTGCCAGCATGCTTGGCTTTGCTTCACAAATGTTCTCATTGCTGGCACTAAACCAAGCCAGAGGATCCACTTATCCACCCACATGTTACTTACTCGTGGTGGGAGGTAGAAGAAGATGGCAGAATGAGCAAGATCACATTTCCATAGCTTTTCGTCCCACCAAGTAACCCATTCCCTTTCCCAGTGTACAGGTCTCACCAAAATGTCACCTTTTTTTCTTGGGAGACTCTCTTGTTTATTCCACCTTCAAACCTCCTTGCATTGTGGTCCTTGTATAGCCTCGCAAGTAGTTGCAGGATTTTGCCCCAAGAGTAGAGCTACTATCAGGGCCGGTGGGATCAGATGCATGGACGAGTCTAAAACGGCTCTGCAACCACTTGCTGAAATTCCTGCTTGTTCAGCTGGTCTGTGTGCTCAGATAGCCTCGATCAGCTGCTGATTGCTACTTCAGCTCTACTCCCTGCTCATGTGTAGAGGACTTCCTAGTAGACAGTTTTATGTTCTTGGCGCGAGAGCCAAATGCTGGAGCAAATCTCTTCCAACCGATCATACTCCACTTAACAACTTCCGCTCCTTGATTACTGAGGAAATTATTAGAAGAAGAAAGTGTGTAGATCTTTCATCGTGCCTGCCTTAACTTAAGGGAGGTCAGGAATGGTAAGGGGAGGAGAGATTTGAGCAATCATTTAACTTTCTTAAAAGCTCTTATTCCACTATTTTCTCTATTTTGCATCTCGTCTGCTACCTAATTACTTCCATATCAAGTTCTTTAGCTCAGCATGCCACCTCCTGCAGGCTTTTAAAACTTCGTACAGGTCTGTGTCTGGAAGTGCAGTTGTGAGACCCTGTTTTCTCTTCTCACAAACGTGGAGTCTGTAACTTTCCAAAACAGATGCAATACAGCTGAAACTTTCACCCCCACTTGATGTGTTGCACTCTTGTCCCCCCGATGTCAATGAAACTGCACAGTATGCTCAGGTTCACTGCGAGCACAAGTCTTTTCTGAAGCTGGTCCCTAATGCGTTTGTTTGTGATCCTCAGTAAAATATTTGAAACTAGAATAACTGGAAAGGGTTTAGGTAATTTCAGGTGTTTATTATTGTGACTTGGGCATTTACGTGCTACGAGATAAGAGTCAGGTTAAAAAATATTGTTTGATGCAGAATGAAAGAAGCCCTCAAGGAAAGCAGTGAAAGTGTCTTGCTCATACCTGCAGTACAATATGGTGTTTCTGTTCTTCGGAGCAGATTTCTGAAGCAGAGAAATACAAGTTCAAGTTGGTCTATTTTAATTCATATAGAAGAATGAATTAGTTAGGCAAATGTATGGATAGAAGAGTTTTGTTACCGTGGAAATTACAATGATTTCTAAACCGCTTGTAATGGGAAGAAAATCTCTTTGATGAGGACTCAGTCTCTAAGGTGGTGCTGAATTTAGAAATTTTAATGGTGAAAGAAGCAGTTAAAATCAGCGCTCTTAGCTAACAGCATTTATTGGGCCAAATAAATAGGACCTAGACTTATATTTCAAAATATATTTCTCTTCAACTTCCAGTACCTTTGACTTCAACATTACGTAGGCAAATGCTCAGTTGACTGGAGACTATTTGAGGTATCAGAGCCTGATCTTGTATGAGTGGTTTTGTGCTTAGTATTCAATTTGGGCAACACCAGGAGATCCAATATTTATAGGTTGAAATAATCTTTATACATGCAAATCAAGTAGTTTGATAGCTAAATGCCAACAACCGTATTTGTAACTGATGACACCTACACTCCTTTAGGCTAAGACTGACAAGTCAAG
The DNA here is from genome assembly GCA_013398855.1 of Mohoua ochrocephala. Taxonomy (NCBI): domain Eukaryota; kingdom Metazoa; phylum Chordata; class Aves; order Passeriformes; family Acanthizidae; genus Mohoua; species Mohoua ochrocephala. Next base: position 154,684 of record VZTA01005517.1, on the reverse strand, counting down.
CCCTTGGGCTATGTTTTTCAAAAGCTTAGGGATTTATATGCATACTTCCCAGTAAGAGAAAAATAACCCGGGCACTCAGATCCTATAGCCAGCTTCAAAGATGACTTCCCAAATTCACTCAGCCTCTTCCTTTCTCTATCAATACAGAGAATGCTTGGATGCCTTTTGGAAACAATTCCTCTAAGGAAATGACAATTTTAACTAAACTGTGCTTAGATGAATGAACCAGGCTGGACAGCAAAAGAGGCAAAAGTTGTTCTCTGATCTTAAAGTGAGGAAAAAGACTGATCCCAAGGAAGAAGAAATGACAGGATAAGCTGATGGAGTTCTTTCCAACTCCCACATACAAGCTAAGTACGATGATCTGCCTCACGGCCCTAGAGGACTTCCAGTAGTTTCAGGGAGAATGGATCCTCTGTTTCTTTTCTCCACAGCAAAGTTTTCCAACAGCATAGATAATGCTCAATAAATGAGGGTTTTTTTCCTGACTATTGGCTATTGCAATATTCCATTTCATTTCATATTTTCTGTACCATGTAATTTGGGCCTTGTACACAGTGCTAATACATGCAATAATTATAATTCTCCTTGACTGCATCATATTTAAAGGTGTAAGCTTCTCAATTCATCTCCTTGAGGCAGATTACCCAGGAGACAACCCGCACATTACAGATGGAGCTACTCTGATCCCATTAACTGAACAGTGAGGAGAGCATTTGAATCACAGACTCCAGAGCCTAGTGAAACCCTGATCTCATTAAAAGCAAAGCTGGCAAGACTGTACCATTGGGGTGCCACTTTGGGTGTGCCTTTGAACTCAGGACTGCATCCAAGGGGCAAGTGTTGAGCGGAGATGGGACTGAGACATTGGGATGAGGTCCCTTACACCGCATCCACCTGAGCCGGTGAACTTCTGATCCTTTCTAGCAGACACCTCTCAGCAATTTCTGAAGGTGCCAGGGGGCTCAAACCACCAAAGTGAGGCTCAGAAGGAAAATAAAAGAGCAGACAACTTAAAACCAAGTGGATTAATTAAATAATCTATATATTTACCAGTGATAATTCTACAGTAAAAAGCCTCCGGGGTTAGACATTTTATAGGGATTTTAATTCCTTAATTTGGAAGGTTTGAAGCCCTGAGGATTGTTACTCTTTTTGGTTTTTTAAGTGATTTTGTGGAATTGTCATGGTGCAGGCTTTGTCTTTTGGGCTGTTTGCTGTCAATACAAACATCTTTCAAGGACAAGCTGTAAGACACTCCTACTGTCGTATTACAACATGTAGTTCATTGATTTTTGTAGTGCTTAATGGTCTGGAGGTACACACACTGATCTGGAAGATTAGGAAATCTGGACTACATTTGCTGCCTCACCAAAAAACCATCCTTTTTCTATAACTAGGATAAGAGACTTGTTTACCAAACTTTGCATTTCGTTGTCTGATCTACTGCTATGGTGAAAAATATTCTGTGCAAGAATTAAGTACTGATTATTACTATGGTCATTAATTACTATGGTATTAATTCTAAATGTGGGTAAATACATTGCGTCTATACATTGAGTAACACTAATTCTGAAGATGAACAAAAAAATAAAAAAACAAATAAATCTCACTTACCCTTACTCTCCCTCCTTCTTTGTCCCAAATGATCTCCTTAAAATCTAACTCCTGTCCCAAATTTTACATCTTTATCATGGGGAAACACAAGCTCAAATATATATAAGCTTGTGCAAACCTGAAAAGGTTTAAGATGAAAACGTCAGCGAATCAGCTGTTTAAGTAGAAGTGTAAGCTGTGTTCAAACTCCAGATGGACATTTTTGTATTGAAGAAAAACGGCAGCAAGGTTAAAAACAGTGGCATTGCAAGTGTATCTTGAGCCTGAGGAAGTTCAGTTTTCCTTGTTATGACACCCCTGTTAGTGCCTGTGTTAGTTTGAGTCTTCCAGTACAACAGAAAGAAATCGCGAATCCTATAAAAAACCCAAACCAAAACAAGAGCCACCCAGTTTTTTATTTCTATTTTTCTTTTTGGATAAAAATGCAGAAATCTTTCCACACCAAGAGGGAACAGGGACACAGCATTTTGTTTTGCTTTTAGGCACTTTAGGGAGGGAACAAAGCAAAGGCAAACTAAATGCCTAAACTAAATGAGAGTTAAACTTACCTTAGGGAAAAAGGGAATCAGAAGCTAGAAACAATATTTGCTCTAAGCAGTGATGTGCTATAGATAAGACTGTTTTTGTCCCAGCCTCCAATAAGTCCTCTGTCCTTGAGTGCTCCCGCAGGAGGGGAGGAGGAGAAATCAGCTAAATAAGTAACATCTCCTGCCATTTAAGTCATAAAAATTTTGCATAGCCAAGGTGAGGTGAAAGCACTGCTTAGAAAGCTGGCAATATTGAATTACTCTGAAGGGGAGCATCTTCTTGATTTATCTGTACTAAGTTATATATTCTTGTAAGAATAGGTCAGACAAGTTCTGGGTGGGTGGGGGAAATGGCTCCTTTCCGGAGTGAGGTGCTGATGTTGCTCAGAGGAGCAGGAGACCCGTGTGACAGATGGGAGCAGTTGCTTCAGAGGTGATGGGAAGGCTTTCCCAAAAGATCAGGCAGGTTTAGCTGCTGGACGGTGAGTCATAGCTAGCCAAACATAGAAACTGCAAGGACAGAGTGGGCAAGACTGGAGTTAGATTTAAAGCTTTTCCTTTCTTTTTGGGGGGGGAGTTTAGTGGTGGGATATTTTTGTTTCATTGGTCCAGGTTTTGGGGGGGGGCAGGGGGGGTTATTATTTATTTTTTTAATCTGTTACCTATTTGGCATATGTGCTTTGAACAGCTTCTAGTTTTTATTCAAGTGAAGTCATGACCTTTTCCCCCTATCTTCTCCATGAATCTCCTTCAAAAAATGGGCAGACCAACTTCAGCTGCAGCTTCAGCTGCAGTTGTGTTTCTCTCACAGTTACACTTTCCGGGAAAAAAGGTAGGTATTTTTCCTTAAAAATATACTCTCTTTTGGCAGATATTACTGCATTATTTTGACAGTGTTATTGAACAATGAATGTTAGAGATACCAGACCCTGTGGAACGTGTCAGTATACTGTAAAATACCTGCTATTTTAATAAATCCAATGAATTGCAGGGGCAAAAATTATTCTTATGGAGAATGACTGTAGAAAAGGAAGGGATAAGTCATTGCTCACAGCAATGTTTTAGCCTCTATCCAGAGAGTCAATGCGTGTGGGAGAGATCTGAGGCAAAGAAAGCATCTCAAATTTTCCTCTACTCTGGTTGCAAAATTTTAGAGAGATGCTTCCCAGATCCACCCCTAGCACGCCAGGAGTCCTGGGATGGCCATACCTGCATAATGGTTGTTTTATTCCTTTTTCCGAGAGAATTACTACAGAACTAGATGAGAACTGCTTATTGCGTTGCTTCTCCCCATATCCCGGGTAGCATATCAGTTTAGACACCGTCCTAGTGTCTTTCCTGAGGTCTTCAGAGGCCACACAGCAGAGCCTCTGTGGAACTGACACCTCCTGTGCAGGGTAGGGTTGAGTTTTGTGGCAAGAGGCTACTTCCCTTCACGCAGCAGAACGGACAATGCAGGCCAATAAAAACACGCATCCATTGTACGGCATGAAAGAGGCTTCTCTGCAAAGTCTGTTGTTTGTTTTCCTTTGTGTCTTCTCCGCTGCCAAACACAGACTTCTTCTGCTCCTTCTCTCTCATCACCAGCTCCCATTCAGTGTGCCTCCTTAGCACGCTCTGTGATGGTGACACACACTCCATTGAACCCTGCTGGAGGCTGAAATTCCCCAGCATGAGACAAATAAACAGCCTTTTTTTTCTTTCTTTTTTTTTTCTTTTTTTGTCTAACTTCCCAGACTGACATGCTGTAAAATAAAATAAACAAGGATTTTGAAACCTACGTTGATCAACACTGGTGTGGTATGCAGAAAATATGTTGTGAAACAAATGCTTTGAATTAGGACAAATGCAAAGGCTTAGGGCTGATTAATAGCTACTGCAGTCAAAGACTTCTGAGATTTCTTTTCAGTGCTGTGGGCCAGGATAGAATTTCAAACATATTAATTAGCAATAATGTGCATGTTTGTTGCTGAACCACTAAGTAAAGGAAAGTAAGTGCTAGAACAAGCCAAGAAATACTTTTGGATACTCTGTCACAAAGAAATCAAAGCAAGAGTACCACTGTCAGCCTCTGCATTAATTGGTCTGTAGGAGTGGGTGACTTTGAAGATAGGGAGGAACGAAAGACTGATAGACTAACGATAGATTTCACTTGCTAGTCATGCACCAATATTTGATTGATGGATTGATTCAGTCTGACTGATGAAAAGCTCTATCAGCCTTCTGCTGCATCAAGATACAAACATGCCCAAACAGGTAAAAATGTTCATCTGAATAAACTAGTTAATCTAGTGGTGTATGAATTGGATCTCTACTACAGCTGGAAAATCCTTCACTGTGCAAATAATATTTTCCTCTTTGATGAATTTGGTGAATTTCTGGTGAATTTTTGCATATAGATTTGAGAAATGTGGAATTCTTTTTTTTTTTTTTTTTACTCAAATTATCCATTAGGAACGGGTCGACTAGCCCTCCTTTTTATCTCCTCCTTGGACTGGGATTTAACATGATGAAGACAGAGGCAACAATAGAAAGTTGTTGAGCCTCTATTATCTCTTCACCCAAAGTTAGTCAGAGGTGAGGAGCTGGCTGCCAACCAGAAAAATCACCTGCCCTCATAGGCTGGTAACTGAGTAACTGATTAGCTGACAAAGAAATCTGGTGATTACAAAGGAAAAGGTCTTAAGGTCTTCTGTCATCTCATTTATTGGGAAGAAGTACTCTGCTACCTCAGTGGCTGCAGGAATAAGATGGGATGCCAGGTGCTTAAGGGAAATCAATGCAAATCTATATGCAAGGGGAAAAGCAAGATCCTGAAAGCCTAAAAGGACTCAGATGAATGCTCAAGAACAGGGGGAAAAACTTAGGTAAGTGAATTCATATACTTATATCACTATTTCCTTTAGCTCCATTTAGCTTTTCTCCTAAAGCATGGGCCAATGGCATAAAAAACCCTCTGAGAAGCTGTTATGTTAAGTGTTTCACAGCCTCTGTGAAGAGGTGAATTATGATCCAGAGCCTTTACAAAGCTGGTGAAAAATGATAAGTTCAAGCAACTGTGTTGCAGTGAGGAAGCAGCACTGATCCTGCTCCCTCACTTTAGCAGCTGAAACCTAAGTGCCCAAGTTGAAAGAGAACTGAAACATGCTCTGGCTAAGTGAAGCAGAAGACCTTTGTCCACTATGGTGGGACTCACCTCTGTAGACTTGAAAGTGTTTGCCAAGAGACAATTATTAGGCCCCTGGTTCTCCATAATATTGACACCACCGAGAAGTTTCTCCATCTCATTTCCCTCCAGTATAGAGCAGAAGTAGATATTTAAATGTCCTCTGAAACTTGTTGAGCACCAATTCAGGGCAGGAGATCCATGCTGGGGAAAGAAAAATGTGCCTGTGAAACTAGGCAGGCAAGTCAGGCTGGGAAATACTTTCAGTTCTGACCACATGGTGCTGCTTTATCTGGGAAGATGTCTTAACTGTTCGGAGTTGCAAAAAAATATATCTTCAGCCTCTCATAGTAGAAGAGAGTCCAGCAACAAAGATACTGCCAGTTTCAAACCAAGCATAGTGAGAGAAGCAGAAGTTAGTACAGGTACATTCAGAAATGGCATTGTTAAGGCTCCATCTCCTGGAGTCATGCAATTATGCAAAACACTCCTGGTTTCATGGTTTGTTCCTTTAACACCTTGCCTTATCATGGTTGAAAAGACAAGTTGGAAATGGCTGTAGAGCACAAGGCGAGCAAAGGCAACCACAGAGTTCGCTGGCTGGTTGGTTTTCAATGGCGTGATTCAGGTAAGGGGGTAGGCAGTTCAGGAATGCTTTTCTTCAGCAGTAGCGAGAGCTTCCTCTGGAGGATTCTGTAGCAAGCACTAGCAGCAGCTCTCATGAGCTCTACATGTGACCCCTTGCTGCTGTGATACCATTTTGCTTCATACCAGTACTGCGTGAATGATAACACTATTTGGGGGCGTTCCAAGGCCAGCAGAGCCCCATGGCACAGGACTGTATTGTACCGTACGAAACTGTTTTAAGTGCTGAGTAACCACTGCCTGAGAACACAGCTCTTCCCTTCTGGTCACTTCTGGAAACAAAAGCCAAAATGTGTTTTAAACCACAGCTTGCTCCTGCAAAACCTCAGCCGTGCAGCACACAAGTCCGTCCCCACCAGCACAACGCTCCCCCACAGGCCAGACCTGGCTCTGAGACCCAACTGCTGTGGATGCATTTTCCCTCTGTTAACACCACACCTGTCAGGAAGGTGGGCAATCACCTGCAAGCACTCCAGCTTAAAACATTATGTTGTAGGCAAGGACATCAAACTGGTAATGAAATCTATGGCACTCGAGGAAGTCACAGTTTTATCATAACACTAAAGGTTTCTCCTATTCTGTGTTTTAACTGGTATGTGCCATACAGTGGCTGAGGGCTGTTGTTTCCTAAAGCTTTCCTTTATAAACAAATAACATGCTGAATTTTCTGATGTGAAAACTGATTTTACTAATTGTAATATTTTCTTCCATGAACCTTTGGGCCGTTGCTGCAATTATTAACCAGGTTGATTTTTCCAGTAACAATTTGTATCAAGATATTAGAGTCCTAATCATTTCCTAGACACACACACACCCCTATCTCCCACTGTTTTTGAAGTGTGATTGCAAATATCCAGTATTTTGCTTTCTAAGCTATAAAAGCATTTTTTAAAGTTCAAATATACTTAATCCATAAAACTAATTTATGGCTGTGCAAGTAGGAGAAACAAAGGTTACCAATTAATGGCCTGAGTTATTTAAAAATTACTGAGGTAGGCACTTTTCCTCCAGATTTTTGATGACTTTTCACATGCAAATGTTGGCCTACATTGTACATGAGCTTACTAAAGGTAGATTCATGCAGATATGGAAATCCTTGCACAGTATTGAAAAGACAGATTTAATGTGCACTCTGACTAAACCATAATGTTGTGGTGGCATAGAGTATATCTGTTATGCATGTGCTTTACTCTAATCACATGAACGGCTGAGAAAAAGTCTGGAAAAAAATTCTGGGCCCAATAAAGGAAACGCCAAAACCTCCCATTGACTTGGGATGAGGAACAGGTTTTTACTTCCTTGCAGTGTTTCATGACTGGCACTAGCAGCATAAGATGCAGTAAGAACTGTTTTATTTAATCAATAGTGTTACTTCAATCACCTGAAGTTTCCTACATATTTATTTTTACTTCTTTAAACAGTCACTTTCCCCCTGTTTTACCCATTAAATATATTGTTCTTTATGGGACAAAATTAAGTAAAACACCTAAATGCCTGTTTAATATCAAAGACCTCTGAAGCCCATTTACTGAAAGTAGTGTGCTGAAAGTTTAGGGTTTTTTAATCAGACACCTATCTAAAATTTGGCGTGATTACGTGCTTACCTATCATAACAGTGATAGGACACAGCAATGTGTTTGATTATGTTTTCTTGATGGTTACTGAAACTACTTTAAATAGCGATATTCTACTGAGATATTACAAAAGTATCATTTTGGGGACCACATTGAGACAAAAAAGCTGTAAGGAAGAGAGTGGTGGGAACTCTGGGTCACCCATGACCTTCCAGAGGATGTTCTATTTATAGAAGCAGGACAGCTAGACTGAAGGCTAGTCAACAGCAGGGCACATTATGAAACGGGAAAATAAATGCCTTCTTAGAGGTGCTCATAGACACACTCAAGAATATCTGTGGATCCAGAGAGTGGATTAAGCCCTCCCTAAGCACAGTATTTTACGTGGATAATATTGAAGACTTTAGCCTTGATCTGGTAATACAAGCTTGATTTTATTTATGCAAATACTATTGGTTTATTAGGTATCCTTAATTCTAGATCACAGACCGGGAAAGGGGAGGGAAGGGGTGAAAAACTACTGCTTATTCACAGCTTTAAAGGAAGTCTTTAAGGCATTTTGTTCTGGGAGGTGAAATTATCTATTCCCCAAAAGGTTCAATGCAGAGTAGCTGAGCTTTTTTAATTGGTTGACACTACACTTAAGCTTTGAGGTTTTTATTTCCTTCTCTCTCTCTTCTCTTTTATCTTTCTTTCTCTCTCTCCTCTTTCCTCTTTCTCTCTCTTCCCTTCCTTCCTTCCTTCTTTTCCTGCTTTTCCTTCTTTCTTCCTTTCTTTCTCTCACAGGTTTGAATTTTTTCCTTCTATACCCTACTAAAAAGAGTCTCAAAATATTCCTGATGGACTGAGGCTTCACAAGGAGAATAATAGGCATAATAACTATCATACAGTTAGAGTGGGAAAGAGGCATGCTGGGTATAGCTGTCTCCCTATAGATGCTGTTCCATTTTTATTCAAGTGGAAATTGCAAGAGTTGTGTAGATGGGTCCTCTGAAGATCTCTGAATCAAACCAGTTTTAATTAATCTTATCAATCATTTCAGAATAATCAAATTAATGAAAAAAATGTGGTTGACTCTTTGATTCCAGCAGCAGCTACATTTTATCATATGAAAAAATGGCTTTTCCCTTTGTATTCTAAATGACTGAAATTTGAAAAATAGATTTGTTAACTTCATAAAGGGCAGTAAATGTTATTACAAAAGTGGTTGGTTAACTTGTCACTGTTCTGTTCTGAGGTTTGGAGTAACACTCACAATGGGATTATTGATATAAATAGCATCTTTTTAGGAGGAGGAAGGCAACATGTTCCTTTGCAGCAGTTCATTTATTAAAACCTCAAGTAATCTTCACCCTTTCAAAAGATGGGAGCTCCCTGAAAATAAAGGGTATATTAATGAGGGGTATATAACTCATCGAGCTTAGAGATATTCTATCACTCTTTAGGACCATAATATGGATTTTTGATAGAGTCAGGTGTATGATGAAGAGCCGTGGTCGCTGTGTGGCACTCTGCAAAAGCAACGGGAGTACCTAGCCCATCTGCTAACTGCAATTTAATAGCTTGACTTCTGGCACATTGCTGGCAGAAAAAGTGACAAGCACTGCTTTATACACTGAGCAATGTGCACTCTACACTAGTTCCATTTTATTTAAGCAGTAAACTCCTTGGGGCAAGGTATCTTTCTGTGCTGTGTTTGTCAAATACTTTGCACAATGAGGCTCTAAGTTTGGGACAAGATGTTTTTACACAGTGCAGAGATGCTCAGGCCAGCAGCAACTGAGCTCCTGCAGGGAGCAGAGGCAGCCCAGCTACAGCACCGTGGAGCTGCACTTGCATGGCTGAGAAAGTGCCGGGCTCTTGCGTGTCTCTGACAAAGATGGTGCTGTGCCATGTCCATGCCACCATGCTGCTGTGGGATCCGTGTTGGTGGATCTGTGCCCCTCAGATGTGCCAGCTTGGATCTCGCCTAGCTCAGGCACCTTTGTGCCATGACTTGTATCCCACAACAGAAGGGCACTTAGACTCTAAGGTGCTACAGTGACACTGCTAAAAAACACAACCCCTCTGTGACCTGTACCCCAAGCTAATCTGCACAAGCAGCTGCTTTTGCCAGACACATCCAAACCATCCCAGGTCTCCTGCCTGTTTGGGACTCTTGGTTCCATCATGTGCCTGTTCCTGAGAAACTTTTATGCATGGAAGTAGCACCAGGGATTTCACCAGATCGTATAACGTGCCTAATCTATTTAAACTTGATTATGGTGCTTTCTTGATTGTATGCCTGAGCATTCTGTGCTTTAGAGGGTGTTGCTTAAATTGGTTTTAATGGGATTAAATAGCTTTCAGAAGTAATTTCAATAGGAATTTGACCCAATTTTTTTTTTATGCTATAAGATCTACTCTGGCCATAGAAATTTATTGATGTCCTGCAGATCCAGGGTGTGTTGGTTCCCCTCTCTGACCTTGTGTTTCAGGGTTGACCTGCATGTTTTCAGTGGCACATTCTGGATTTAATTTCTCTGCTCACCTTTCTCTCTGTACCTTGCAACTCATCCCTGCTTTGTGAACATCAGTGCAGTTCGGGCAATGCACTAGTGACAGGTGACAATGAAGTGTCTTTCCTGATTCTAAGTGCTGATGTCAATACTATGATGTAGTAATACTACAGTAACATTCATGGCATTAGTCTCGAGTCCCCCTCTTTCCGCAGACATGATGTATTCCCATCTCTAGTTCTCATCTTTCACAGTATCTTTCTGTGTGTTCCCTCAGAGCTGGGAGACTGCTACCTGCATTTCTCCCAGATGAGAGAAGGAGAAGGGAGAGGCAGCAGACTGGCACATGCTCCTCTCTGCACAGCTCTGCAGCTGTGCCATTTATTGAGCTGCTAACAGGTTGTAGCAAAAGAGCAGGAGAGGGAAGGAGGCCATGCCAGTGAGGGAAAGACGGTATCACAAGAGGTTTGAGTGGAAAAAGGGTCCAAGTACCTCTTGTAACACCTTGTTAATATCCTTTCAAGTGATGGATGCAAGAATACGATACCTAAGGTGAACTTTTTTTTTCCGTAAAGAATCTTTCTTTCTAAAGAACTTTTTTAATACAGCTTAGAAACTGAGTGTCCCACGAATACCAAGCAAAAGTAAACTAAATATTTTTACCATTTCAAATCATCCTAATTGAATGAGAAGGCTGTGTATAGAACTGTAATTCTGTCCAGAGGCTGCTTGTCAAGTCATGTTTTTATTGTAATTACCTGATTTGTTCAGCTTTAATCGTATTTACTTTCGAAGGTCAGCTGTCCTGCTCTGAAATGATTATTGAAGGCTGTGAGAATACACAACACCCATGGGGAGAAAAGCAAAGACCACATACACTCTTTTAATTTTGACTTCACAGCAGAAGAGGTGGTATTTTCCTTCACTTCTTAGCAGTCCATATTCTTTCATCAATACTATTTATTATTTGGTACATAATAACTCCTAGAAGTCCTGCTTGTGACTGGTCTCCAGTGAATGCTTTGATACAAACGTCCATAATCAGCATCAACCCATACCTCAGAGATCTTATAATTTGAAGAGGCAAAACAAAGCACAAGAAATGTATCTTTATCTTCGTAGCACTTATGTAACAGCAAAGGCACAAAATGTTGGGCTATACCCTCCCAACTTCGCTTAACATCATAATCACAGAGTTGTCAGCTCTCTCTCCATCACATGAGTGTGTAGGTGAACAAATCGTGTTCTGTCTTCCTGTCTTGGTGAGACACGTACAGAAAAATACTTAGTCTACCTTCCCCAAAATCATTCCTACAAACTGGAAGAAGACCAGTAAGTCTTAACAGTGAACTTAGAAGCCATCAAATATACAGTATGAGTTTTCAAAGTTGCTCCAAGATTTTTTCGTTGTTGTTGTTCTTACAGTTTGATAATGTTATAAACTTAGCTATCTAAAAAAAGATATAAAGAGGAAAATAAACCTGTTCCCCTCGGAAGATGAGAGGCATTCGTGTTATGCTTCCACCTCAAAAACACTTTCAGGTTGAAAGTTAAACTTTGGGCCTCTAATCACTGGTGTTGGAATACCCTGCAAGGCAGACCTTTATGATTCAATTAGCACATATAACAAAGGAAAAAGAACAGGTTCAATCTTACTTTTTAAAATAAAACTTTTTTTTTTTTAAAAAAAGGCTAGCTCATTATTTACTTTGTTCAGCAGTCCTTATTTCAGTTTATCAGTTTAGTCCTCAGTTTAGTATCCGAACTCTGGCCATACAATGGAAGACCGCAACTGCAAGGAGGGTTCAGTGGCACCTGACTTGTGTGTTTTTCCATGGAACAGCCATTTTGTGTGCAGCCTGCTGATTAAATGTGCTGCAGCATAAATCCAGCAGAGGAAAATCCCCAAATAACAAAATAACCTAACATGTAAAAGCAGCAGTAGACTTTTAAATACACTTCATTATTTTTAAAGTCCTTGTGTTGCTTACAATTTGAAAGGAACGTTAATATATTCATAAGCACTAACCTTAAGTCAGTGCTGCGTGCTCAAGCATAAATTCTATTATCAGTAGATCTACTGCAATTCTTGGAAGAGAGAAAGTTGCTGAGTACTAACATTGTTGGCAGCTTCTTGCTGAATATAAGAACTTTCTTAGAGCTACCTAAAGAGAAAGACTTTTGTAACTCCTTTCTCACCTTCATCTTCTCGATTACCCTCTCCCTTATTCCTAGCCATACTGAATCGCTACTTTCAAGTAAAATTCTTCTTTAATTTTAAGCAAAAATCTTCTAACAAAGTTAAATTTCTGTATTAAATTTATCTTTAAGGTATGAGCACAATAATTTTCCCAAGTAAATAATCTATACTGTTTTCATTTTCTAGTGGACTGGATTTTTCTCCAAAGTATGCTGGATTAGAATAAAATTTCTAGCTGGTTATTCAGCTCAAGTATTTGGACACTGTGCTACTCAGTGGTATAGTGAAAAAATGGAATGGAAAAACTCACCCACTTGTTCTTCCAAAGTGGGCAACATGGGACTAATCACTCTTCTACCAATCCTAAAAACAGCTGTATTAAATTTTTCATGTGTTTACCTACGAATGCACTATTCAGGTGAGTGGTCCCTTCTGGAAACTTAAAAAAATCCTACTGTAGTATCTCCATTTCTGGGCTTGCACGAGCCTCTTTGACCCTCTGTTCAAAGGAGATATATTTCCAGTTTCTTTTCTAGTGAGATTCTTAGAGGACTGGGATAAGGATTTTGTACATCGTCAGTTCGCATTAGCTAAGCTGGGCAGAGGAAATGACACCACACCCGCTTATGCAAAGCACATTATATATCCATAGGCACACCTCAACGGCATTAAACCATAATCTAAAGAAACCAGAGGAAGTGTAGGACAGGGAGAATTAGGTCCATCACGGGGTTTATCCCAGTTCCCCCAGGTCCTCACAGTAACTCCCTGTGGCAGTTTGAGGTCTATCAGCAAAGTATTTCCCGCAGCACACGCCTCCTCACCTACTGCTGGCTCAAAACAGGACTAGAAGAGCCCTAAAGGAAGCAGAAACAAGGTAAACCATGTAAATGAGGATACAGTGCTTCATCTCAGCTGTGGTCTCTTCCTGCACATGAAAAATGCACCCTGTTGAAACACTGGACTCTTTCACTTTACATTAAATGTTGTACATGTCAAAGGACTGTTTACACAAAAAGGAGACCAAGTCTGGGCTATTCTATTTACTGATTATCAAGGGGTTGCATATAGAACTCCTTTGCTTAGTGACATTTTAACATCAGCCCAACACATACAGGAAGATGCTGATTCCGTAGTAATGAAAGCTAAAATCTAGGAATAAGGGTTTTTCCTTTCATCACTACGAGATAGTAATGCTGGAACTACACTAAGGGGGGGAAAAAAAAAAAGGTCTTCTAATTAGAACTGAGGTAATTATTTCTTTTAGTAAAATCCCCTCCCTAAAATTGACCTGTATCCAGTAATAGTGCAAATAGTGACAGAACTGCCAACACTCCACTTTCTGACAGACATAATTTCATCCCAAAATCAGACTCAATTCTTTACTTTTATATGTGAGTAAAGAACAGCTTTCTTCATGTCAGCTGCTCCACAGTTTACCCACCTTCATCTCTGACTGCTTTTTTGCAAAGGATACACTTTAATGATATGTTCACTTATGGGATTATGGGGTTAAATTAGGCAAACTCTTAAAAAAAAAATCTATTATATGCAATTCCATACTTCGTTACTTTCCTTTCAAACTGTAACCTTATATTTTGTTTTCAAACTTAGAACTCTTACTCTTTGTTATGTTGTATGATTAACAATTTCAAATTGCACCATGTCTCCTCCCTCGCTTAGAAAGCTTTTGTTCACTGCTTCATCACTATTTGCATGTAGAGACAGGCAACCATAAGTCTGTGGGCTACAATAATAATGGCACACGAGATAACATCACCAGATCAGCTACATGCTACAAACACATCTGAAATTTTCCATGCTTCAGAACTACCAGGAGGCTCGGTAATCTTAGGAGTATTAGGAAACTTTTATTTATTACAATGGGATCTAGTTATGCCAAGGAAAGAAAACGTCTTGCACAGAGAACTTGACACCTGAAATATATTAAAAAAAAAAAAGGGGAGGACTAGAAGTGATAAAAAAGTAAGAGCAGAGATAAAAATGGCAACATAAAATTAGGCCAAAAAAAAAAAAAAAAAGAGAGAGAGAGTTAAGTACATATTCATACTACTAATCCCTTCAGAAGAGAGAATTTCACCAAACCCTGACCTTTCTCGGTTCAGCATTTCTGCCAAAAACTTCCCTGACTTGAGTTGGAAGCCAGTACTTAGCACTTGTGTGGCACAGGGAATGGAGAAGAGGTGGTACGTCTTATAAAAGTAAGGAGTAACCAGTGGCTAATGATGCAGTCATTTCCCTTCTCAGTTTATGTTTTTAAGAAGCTCTTACTAATCATGACTGGGTTTTTTTAAAGGCATGAGCTAACTGCTTTGCAAAAAATAAGAATAGAACAAAAATAGAATAGAAATTCATAGGAAATTTACAAGAGCTGAAATTCTGGGGATATTAAGTTACAAATTTATTGACCGCAAAGTCAGATGGGCCACTAGAAATGTGAGCCTCGTTTCTCAGGCATCCTAGGCCCTTGCAATCCATATGCATTACTCAGTATGAAGACCAATTACTTGTCTTTTATTAAAATACCTCTTCAAAAAAGACATAAGATCTTGATTTGGTGCTTTGTTGTGTCAATTTATCCCTCTTGACCCATACTGTTAAAGATGTGCACCCTAACTTCTATCTGAATGGGACTACTGCCTTGTCATGAACTCTGTTTTTCTTCTTAGATAGGACTAATTAGCTGTATTCAAAACAGTTCATTTGAACGAGCTTAGCTATAACTGATCCGGGTCAGTCTGTGTGCCTGTCTCCACAATGTCTTGGTCACCTAGAATCTTTCACAGCTGCAATTCATTATTCCCCAGTTACTGATTCCCAGTACCGAAAATGCTGAACAGTAGTGGCCCAGTATTGATCCTTTTGGTAACTTCCCAATGTTAGGATACAACTGTTCAACAGCAAGTCAGCATTACCCATTGACCACTGATGACTGTGATTTTGAAAGCTGTCAGGTGGCCAACTTTTAATCCATTTAACATGTTCTTTATTGGTGTTGCGTAGCATTGACTCTATAATCAGAATATTATGCACCACTGATTCAAAGGTCTTCGAAAAGTCCATTACATTTACAGAATATCCCATCAATCAATCCTCAAAACTGAGCAGAGAAATTATACTTTCTTCCTCAAGTATAAAAGACGTGTATTTCCTATGAGTTGTTTCTGTTATTCCATTAGCAATGAAGAAGGCTGGTAATACACCTCATCATCAGATAGAAGGATACCATCCCCGTCATTTCCAAATGCAGGGACAGAAATATTTATTGAACTTTTCTGTCCTTTTTTGCATCCTAAATAATACTGCCACTTCCCCTCTACTGTGTTTTGTTGCCATCTTGATGGAAGAAACCTTCCAAACGTTTCAGATCATCCAGCACCATTTTAGATCATCCAATGTCTTTTATCCTATGTTTGTCTATCATGACAAAGGTAGATTAGTACATTTTTTTCTCCTTCTCTTGCATCAAAAAATGATATATGGCCATGGAGGCTTTTTTTAGAGAATTCCAACTTTTCATTCATGTGTTTCTTCATGGATTTTGTTTAGGATTTTACCAACTTTTTCTTCTTTAAATCACCGTGTTGCGTGCATATATACATCATTATCATCAATCAGTGTCAATGTGAGAGTTAGTGGCTTGAGAAACCAAACCTCTTTGTGTTGCTTCTTACTAATCTTGTTACCCGATTGACTGAATATTGGAAAAATTGGTATGACAAGAGACCCTAAAATATGGAGCAGGCAGTTAAAATGACAGTCCCACAGGAGACAGTCACGGAGGATGTATTAAAGGAAAAAGAGTTTATGTGGTTTATGGGTATGAACTGGGCAAGGGAAAGAATCAGCAGAACTGAGAGCCATTGTAGTTCGTACTTGCTGCTGTGAAGAGGGAACTTTGAAGGTCTATAGGTTCATTCCCAGATCCTGCTCTTACCTTTGTAAATGGCTATCCTCCACACAATTTCTTTCAGCAAAGCAAATTGTTTTTGTCATTATTTGCTTTCGAGCTGAGCCTTCAGTTTGTAATGAGTCTCGATTCATAATGAATTTTCCAGGTCTGACTTTGTCAGGCCTTTTTCTGAAAATCTCATTCACGGAAATTATCTAGAATAAGACTATAAACATAAATGACCTCTTCCACTTACTGAAGCTTGAATTCCTGCTAGAACCTTTTGCGTAGTACATGCCCTGCCAGAGGTACAGGTCCCTGCCCCAAGATTATAATTCCTCTGTGAATGGGGCAATCAGTACTTTTCCTTAAATTATTAATAAACCTAACCTCTCATTTCATTTCACGTTTTAGGATCTCTTCATGGTCATCTGTGTTACTAAAGAGATAAAGCAACAGCAAACATGCTATTTTATCCCTTTCTGGAGTGCAAACCACTTCCATGATATTTTTTTCACAGTAGCACGTCAATTAAGCGTGTAGTGTGTCAAGTGAACACCGTGGACACGCCATCTTCAAGTCAAAGCTTTTTTTCTCCTAATCAAATCCTTCAAAACCAGCTAGGCAGACATACCGTTGGCACCAGTATCCCATCTCCTGTGCCCCTTCTAGGTCTGACCAGCATGTGTTTGACAGCTGTTTGCAATTCCTGCTTATCTTTGGCCTTTGCCAGCCTTTCTTTTGCAACAACTGTGGGAACTCACGAGCACTCCTCCCGGCTGACTTCCTGAGGCACCAGCGTGTGGAATGATCCTACCTAACAATCTCATTTCACCACACATAACGTAACTGTGCTTTGGATTGAGGCTACCCTATAGTCAATGTAATCACATCTGGTTCACTGATCCTTAGACAACCACTGGTAGTTCCAGCCAGAAGGGAATTAATTTTTATGCTATAAAGAAGTCTAGTAAGGCTATATATTTGAATTGCAGTTCAAAAGAAAAGCATTTGGAAATATTTGTAATGAGCATCCTTTGATTACAATGGGACCAAGATTTTTTCTCTGACCAACTTTTTTGTTTCTATTTTGAAATGCTGAAGAATGGATAATCCATCAGTACTGTCTACACAGTTCAAGAACTATTGTCAGGACATATAAAAAATGTCTGAAATGTGAAGGCCTGACACAATGCACATTTATGTCAATAACAGTGCATTTTTCTA
This sequence comes from Mohoua ochrocephala, assembly GCA_013398855.1. NCBI lineage: Eukaryota > Metazoa > Chordata > Aves > Passeriformes > Acanthizidae > Mohoua > Mohoua ochrocephala. Next base: position 137,317 of record VZTA01005517.1, on the reverse strand, counting down.
CAGAAGTCATGGACTTTGCATCAGATTTCATCACAAAGGAAATGATAAAATGCTTGAGAACTCCACTCTTGTTCTGTTAAATTAAATGAAATTGCTATAGATCAAAGGAAAGCCCAAATAGTTAGTATGGAGAAACAATAGGATCGTGCATTCTTAAAGAAAATGGAAAATAGTAATCATATTCAGAAGAAAAATGCAATAAAGAAAACAATTTGACGTAAGATTCTGTTGGCAAAAAAGATATCTCATTTTCAATTTAATATTAAAAAATTGCTCACATTAATTCTCTTCAGTTTTCCAATATACATGTATGAGCTGCAGATTGAGCTGTGCAATTCATCATAAGTGTTATTTGCCAATATAATGTCCACACTACTGACTCTGACAAGAGGGAACAACTTACTTGATACTTTACATCCTTCATATTCTCAGTTCCTTACTCCCTATGTACGTTACAGTGTAGTAGTGTTATTTAGTTCATTAAAAACAAAAAAAATAAAATAAAATGTATGCAAAATGGTTGATATTGCCTGCCAGTGTCTTTTATAAGCAGTAGTGCAAAGAGTATGTGAAGTCCAAAGTGAGGGAATAGCAAAGACTAGGAGTACTGCAAATACATTTTACACTGCCTGAACATCGGTCCACGAAACACGTACGGTATTCGTTTCTCATCAGGTGATTTCACTTCTTTACTCAAATAGTTCAGTTGTTAGGATCATGCAGATAGATAGGGGAGAAAAATGGAAATATTACTTTAAAAAAGATTACACAAACATGCCTAGAATGGTTCAGGTAGACCTCTGCCCAAATGGAAGAATATGGACAAAATGATCTCTTCATCAAATTACAGCTGTCCAGGATGTCTTTTATCTCCAGTTTTTCAGGCAGCATCCAGATTCCATAGCCTAGCTCAAGTCCTACTCTGCTGTCTGTGTACTTAAAAATTCTGGGGAAAACCTGAATAGAACATATTTATTAAAAACCCAATCTACAAAGTGCCAAAATTCAGTTTCGCTGAGATTCCTGCTTGTTGCCATAATGCAAACTTATATGATCTTTTGAAATAGTAATGGGAGAGTCAACATAGACCACATTGAAAATCACTGTGTATTTGCTCTTCCATAGCCTGGCTGCATCACAGGTGCCGTCGCTGTGTGCCCTTTAGGTTAATGTGATCCCACACATTGAAAAATTTGGCCGTGATGCTGTAGATGAACAAAAGCAACTTTTTTTAGTCTCTAAAGTAGGAAAGATATTCAAGGTTATAATTTTGGTGTAGAATAATGTGCATTGAGATTTCAGAATGTCAGGTAAGCATAGGATTGGTTTTGGGGCCGTTTATCTATTCTAGTGCAGTCTTTGTTTGGGAGAACCATGGTTTGAACTTAGCCCTCCCATACCACAGGCAATATTGTACCAACCCAAATATTGGCCTGTTGCAGTACATACCACAGATACAGCTCTTAACTGGGCTACAAAAATCTGTTCAGTCAAGAAGGAAGACATGTTCCAGACACAGGTGAAAAAAGCAGTTTCACAGGGCAGCAAGCTGCCAGACACACAGAGAAATGACACAGGCCCCTGTGCCCATTTCCACCTGTGCCTCTGTGGACACCGAGATGGCTGCAGCTGCCACCTGAGAAGCAGCAACCAAATTTACGACCTGATCATGCTTCTCTCAAACAGGTCCGGGTTTTCCTTTCTTACAGACAGTGACTGTTCTTACCCCTCACTTCTGGATCAAGAAATCCAGTTTTCTGCCTACTCTACTGAGGAGCCCTGAGTTGCCTCTGCCACCAGCTTAGCTCTTACCACTTCAAAACTATTAAGAATAAATAAATGGGCATACAACCCAGCCTACAGCCTGAATAGCAATTTGCCTTTCTTTTTTTAGAACTAAATACCAAAGAGATTTTTTTCTGTCCCTGTTTGTACCATATGCTGGCTTCTCATACACAAAGCAATTCACTGGAAATAGAATTCATCTCATTTTTTAAGTACTTTCATTCGTTACATTAATCAGAAGTTAATCAGAGTAACTGGGAGTCCCACATTCCCAGAATGGCCCCAAAAGCATTCAGGAAGCAGGAGCTACACTGGTACTCTTTCGCAAAAGGTTGCCATGACAAGAGAACAGTTCCTTCTGCTAAGTCTTTTTTTCATTTTCTTTTTAACCAGATTGTTTCTGAGGTCATCTTGGGCAGGCAACACTATGTGAGAGAAGAATGAGAAGCCTAAAATCATCATAATAATACCAAAATAGGCTAATTTTCACATTAGGGAAAGGAAGGAAATGAAGATAGCATTGGATTAAATTAATGTAGTTGTGACCCACTGTAGTCAGAGTAATCATCTTGTGTATGATTTAAAAAAGAGAGGGTGTTTAATTTTTTTTTTTAATGGATCCGGCTGCAAGCAATTTTGAAGAAACTTAGTAGAATCAGTAATGATGGTCTAAGAAAGAAGCAAATGTTGTTTGTTTGTTTCTTTCTGGGAGGAAATTAAATAATTAAATGACTCAGAATTTAAGACAGTCAAGACTCCACGGAGTATTTGATAAGTCATCACAACCCAAAGGACCAGCTCTCCATGAGATGACCAAAAGGTGGTGTACAGAAAGATTAACTTCAGCCTCAGAATTACCAATCATCTCCAGCATCCCCCAAGTCAGTGGGAAAGACGTCTTCTTTCAGAATAGGGGTTTTATCTGCCTGCTGGGATTTACATCCTTGGGCATCCCGTGTCTCCCCACTTTTGGCATTTCCTCACTAGGTTATCCCTCGTGACTATCATTCCTTCTTCAGCTTCAACTGTTGTAGAAGTTAATCCTGATGATTCTCACATAAACCTTCCAGTTTATTAATAAAACTACTCCTAACTTTTAAAAAATATCAAGTAATAGAATCAGTTAGAAACTAAAAGCAACAGCCACCAAGGCCCACATTTAGGAACAAAAGCAGGTCCTGGTCAAACTTGCAAGCCGGTAAAGGGCTGAAATATACTGCTTGTCTAACAGGGATCCCTGGCAGTTCAGGCAACTGGTCTCCGGTATCTCATTTTCTCACACTGAAGACTCCTTGTGATCCACACAGCAGGGAATTATCTCCCACCTTGCCTGTAGTGTACCCAGCCCTTCACAATGTACTGCCATAGAAGGAGGGGGGGAGGGGAGAGGGGAAAGGGGACCAGTTGATTAATTTTTCCCAAAAGCTGTGGAACATTACTCCTTTTACCCCTCCAACTGAAATAATTTCAACCTGCCTGGTGTGATTTACTGGATCAACCCATCCCTAAGGACTACAGTAATCAAGTTGTCCTTTAGTAACATGTAATTGTCACCTTTCCTCCACTCTCTTGTAATACAGGAAGGACTACCTAAAGCCATAAATGCTGGAGAGGATTTAAGGCTGTGAAAATAATCCTAGTGCAGCACCAGATGTCTACCTCTCAGTTAAATAATTAAATGTCTCTTTCATTCCCTCAACAAACCAGTCATCTCTGAACACTTCTTGATTGTCCCTTGCTGTCCTTGTTGCAAGGCAATGATGTGACTTTTATAATGAGTAATCCCACTGATGGCAACAGGACCGTTCAACTGCTTGCATAGTCTTTGCAGATATGGCCTTGACTTGGCCAAATTCCCACATGATAGAGCTGTCACATACTGGACGACCACGATTTACTTTCTAAAGTGAAAAAGGAGACAGAGAATGGAAGAGAAAGGAATTATAATGGCAGACTAATTTCCTATCAGAGAAGACAGATTATAAAGGGTAGTGTTTCTTGGACCTTTGCGAATGCACCACTTTGTAGCAGTCTGAAATGATATGAGGAAATCCAAACTATTACAGAGAGTGGGGGTCTTTGGCCTGCCTGTTCAATGGGCTCACTTTTTTGTTTTGGTTCGGTTTTTGTTTAAGGGGAGAAATTTCATTGTTTGCCTTGAAGATTATTAATTTTACTCTGAAATTTCAAAATCATGTCTGCCAAAAAATACTCTGGGATTCGCAAATGTTAGACTGCTTGTATTCAGAGTACTTCTGACTTCTCCAAACTATTCTGCACATATGAACACTTCTTAGAAGGAAATATAGAAATGGGTTTTTGATTCTTAGCACTGCTAACAGTTTAAATGTCATCCTGCAATAGCACTCATCAGTAGAGATATCATTTCTCTTTTCCCATTTTAACAATAATTCATCTAAACAACTAAGCCATGCATCAGTTGGGCATGACCACGCTGAAACTAAATGTGGAGAAAACCATAAGTTATTCAGCTGGAATATGTTATGGGTAACTAGTTTTCAACTAAACACTCGTTTTCACAAACGTGTTCTATCCAGTGAGTAAAGCAACTTTTCTCCAAAGGATACTTCATGGGTAAAGTGCATTGACAATAGGTTGTTCTGCTGTGTTACTGAGACAAACAGTATGAATTTTATTGTACCAAATTCAGTATCCAGATAAGACAAATAGAATAAAAGACCAGAGAATTTGCAGGTGAATTATTCAACGAATTGCAGCTGTGAATCGTCAGCTACTGGAATGTTGTTTTTCTTTCATTGACTACCTGTTGGAAATATTCTGATGTTATAAAAATCATTCTTAATCACTCTTAGTTTGCCATTTACTCAGGATTAGTTCGCTGCAAATAAACTAAAGTGGAATGAATTTTATTGGACTATGGCTAATTTTTCATGTTTATGTACAGTCCCATATTGACCTTGAGTTTACTTATGGTTTATAGTACAGATTTTTATTATGAGAAATGCAGATTTCACTTTTTTTTTTTTTTTTTGGTGAGTTACCTGGACCTTAAAATCTTTCATTTGGACAAACATTCCTACCAATAAATCATTCACTAGAATGATCAGATAAAGTGTACATGAAATATGCATGAACATAATTGAAATGAGTTTATTTAAGAGCTCGAATGAGTATTTGTAGACAGCTTTCTGAAGCACTCATCCACCACTACTGAAAATAGCATAATTATTGAATAAAAAGTTATGACATCTGTTAAATGTAGGGCCGACAGCACACTGGAGGAAAACTATACAAGGTATTACTGGGACGGCAAAACTTTTCATGGAAAAAACCAAACCCACCAAAAAATTAATTCAATGCATATCCCATGCTGAAAATGTTCTTACTTGTCTGGGCAAATATAGACTTGTGTTGTTAAAAGGGCAGTTAAAATCGGAAGGAAAAACGCATGGTAGAGTCATCATAAATACCAGTAATTCAAAATGGGGAGACTGAAGACTGTTTGATAGAATTGTGAATTACCAGGGTGTGTTCCAAAGCAGATTTATTCAGTCGTTGGTTCTTTATACTCTACAGCAGCACTGATTTCACATTCAACTTGTTCGCTCTTGTTTCTGAGGGGGAAAAAAAAAAAGAATGTTTCATTTATTATATTATTTATATACTTTCACCCTGGATTTGTCATATTCCTCACTTAAAAAAAAATGCAAACTAGTTATGTGATGAGGCTTCAAAGCCTTTTGCAGACATTAACTAGTTAAATTTCACAACACTGCTCTGAGGCAGAAAATTAAGTTTTAAAATTCCCAATTGTTGAATAAGGAAACTTAGGGACAAAGGTTATGTGATTTACTGAGGCCACAGGAAACAGTATAAGCAGTGGAATAAGAATTTGTTCCAACCTATTCCTGTGGCTGGTAACATACCAGAGTACAGAAATTATAAAATTTCACACACTTTATCCATAGTCTCCCTTTTTGCTCCTTCCCCTTTCTACCCAGATTAAAAAACATTGTCAGCGAAGCATTATTCCATATAAAGTACTGGTATTTCTATTTCTGTCACCTTGTTTCTTCAAACAAACTGAATTTTTACTCTTTTGTTTAAAAGGTTACATTATCTTATAGACAAGTTAGTCTTCCTCTCAGGAATAAACAGTGCCTGTGGATACTGAAAATGTGACCACCACCAAAGTGTCCAAGATCCACACTAACAGAGACCACAACTGATGGCTCCACATCTTTGTTGGAGCTTTTGGAATGAAGCAAATCAAGTTGTAAGTCAAACCAAATGGCTTTTTTCAAAGCTAAAATGTCATTTCATTGAAAATAGTTCCTGAAATAAAATTAATTTAAGAATATATTTCCAAACATTTTAGACTGGAAACTTTGAAGTCAGATTAAATTTTAAATGTTTACTTATGGATTTTAAAGACCAATATTCATATATTAAATCAAAATTTTCCCCACTCTTTATTTTTATTATCTCTGTTATGGTTGCAATAAATAGGATAAGCTCTGGATTTATTTCTGTTACTCTTATCTTCACCTGTGTTCCCCCCTCTTCCTTTCATGTGTCCCTCCATTCAATTTTCAAACCTTCCTTGACTTTGGAAGGCAGAAGGGAAAAGTGAAATAGTGTGAATAACCTACCACACATCCTGAAGTACTGAGAAAATGGTAAAAAATTACAAAGGTGAAGAGAAGAAAAAAAGATGATGCTTCATAAATTAAAGGAGGTTTTGAGGTAAAGTGACTTAGAACAAAAATTTGCCCTGGAAGCACGTTTGAAATGAGTATTTTTAAATTGTTGGGC